>RJWM01007171.1:0-79725 GCA_004363535.1 Dasyprocta punctata | reverse complement strand
AAATGCCCAGAAGTGGGATAGCTGGGTTGAATGGGATCTCTAATCCTAGCTTCTTGAGGAATCTCCACACTGACTTCCACGGTGGCTGCACCAGTCTACACTCCCACCAAGAGTGGAGAAGAGTTCCTTTTTCCCCACAGCCCCTCCAGCATTTGTTGTTGGTTGATTTTTTAATCTTGGCCATTCTTTCTGAAGTGAGATGGAATCTAGCTTTCTTTTAATTTGCATTTCCCGAATGACTATTGACTTTGAACATTTTTTCATATATTTATTTGCCATTTGTATTTCTTTCTCTGAGAAGTGTGTATTCATCTCAGACGCCCATTTTTGGATTGGGTCCTTGAATTTTAGGGGCTTGATTTCTTTTAATTCTTTATATGTTTTAGATAGAAGTCCTTTGTCTGATGCACAATTGGCTAAGTTATTTTCCCAATTCCTGGGTTTTCATTTCACTCTGTTGGAGATTTCCTTTGACATGCAAAAACTGTTTAGTAAGATGAGATCCCAGTTGTTGATTCTGGGAAGTGTTTCCCATGCAATTTGATTTTTGTTCATGAACTCTCTGCCTACTCCTATGTCATCAAGATTTTTACCTACTCTGTCTTCTAGTAAGTTTAGCGTCTCTGTTTCAATATTCAGATCTTTGATCCATTTTGACTTTATTTTAGTGCATGGTGATAGGCATGGATCTAGTTTTAGTTTACAGCATATAGAAAGTCAGTTTTTCCAGCGCCATTTTTTTGTTTTTGTTTTTGTTTTTGTTTTATTTTTTAAGGCACCAGGGATTGAACTCTCAACCTTGCACCTGCCAGACAGGCACTTGATCCACTGAGGCAAACTCCCGGCCCTGGTTTTTTGAGGCAGGGTCGCACTATGTAGCTCAGGCCGACCTTGTGCTCACATTGTAGTCCAAGCCGGCCTCGAACTCACAACGCTCCCCCTACCTCAGCCTCCCGAGTGCTGGGATTAAAGGCATGCGCCACCACGCCCAGCTTCCAGCACCATTTGTTAAAGAGGCTATCTTTCTTCCAATATACATGTTTGGCCCCTTTGTCAAAGATGAGTTGGCTAAGTGTGTTTGTAGTTGTGGCTGTATCTTCTAATCTATTCCATTGATCTTCAGGTCTGTTTTGATTCCAGTACCATGCTGATTTTATCACAGTAGCTTTGTAGTATAGTTTCAAGTCGGGGATTGTGATGCCTGCTGTCTTACCTTTGTTGCCCAGAATTGCCTTTGCTATTCTAGGTCTTTTCTGGTACCAGATGAATTTCAGGAATGCTTTCTCTAGCTCTGTGAGGTAGGCAGGTGGTATTTTGATTGGGATTGCATTGAATCTGTATAATAATTTTGGGAGAATGGCCATCTTCACGATGTTTGTTCTTCCTATCCATGAACAGGGAATATCTTTCCATTTTCTGAAATCTTCTTCGATTTCCTTCTTTAGAGTAATGTAATTTTCACTGTATAGATTTTTTACTTCCTTTGTTAGATTGATTCCTAAGTATTTCATTTTTTTGGATGTTATAGTGAAGGGTGTGGTTTCCCTTATTTCTCTCTCAGTGACTTTGTTGTTTGTGTACAGGAATGCTATTGATTTGTGAGTGTTCACCTTGTATCCAGCTACATTATTAAATTTGGTTATTACTTCTAGAAGTCTTCTAATGGATTTTTGGGGGTCTTCTGTGTAGTGTATCATATCATCTGCAAATAATGATAATTTCACTTCTTCCTATGTAGAGTATCATATCCTCTGCAAATAATGATAATTTCACTTCTTCCTTTATTTCTTTCTCTTGTCTAATTGCTCTGGCTAGTATTTCCAGAACTACTATATTGAATAGGAGTGGTGATAATGGACATCCTTGTTTTGTTCCTGATTTTAGGTTGAAAGTTTTCAGGTTTTCTCCATTTAGTAAGATGTTGGCTGTTGGTTTAAGATATATGGCTTTTATCAGGTTGAGGTAGAGACGATCTATTCCGATTTTCTGTAGGGTTTTCATCATGAATGGGTGTTGGATTTTGTCGAAAGCTTTTTCTGCATCTATTGAGATGATCATGTGGTTCTTGTCCTTGGCCCTGTTAATATGGTGTATTACATGTATTGATTTCCGTATGTTGAACCACCCCCGCATTCCTGGGATGAATCCCACTTGATCATGGTGTATAAGCTTTCTGATAACTTGCTGTATTCAATTTGCCAGAATTTTATTGAGGATTTTTGCGTCTATGTTCATGAGGTAGATTGGCCTGTAATTTTCTTTTTTGGTTGGGTCTTTCTCTGGTTTTGGTATTAGGGTAATACTTGTTTCCAGGAATGAGTTAGGCAGACTTGCTTCCCTTTCAAGTTCATTGAAGAGTTTGAGGAGTGTTGGCATTAAGTCTTCCCTAAATTTCTTATAGAATTCAGCACTGAATCCATCAGGGCCCGGGCTTTTCTTTGTTGGTAGGGTCTTAATTACATTTTCAATTTCATTAGCTGAAATTGGGTTATTCAGCAGCTTTACATCTTCTTGATTCAGCTTTGGTAATTCATAGGTTTCTAGGAATCTGTCCATTTCTTCTGTGTTATTGAATCTATGTGAGTAAAGGTTTTCAAAGTAGGTGTTGATGATCTTCTGTATTTCCTCCGGGTCTGTAGTGATTTCACCCTTTTTATTTCTTATTGCATGAATCTGAGTTTTTTCTTTCCTCTTTTTGGTAAGTTTGGCTAGGGGTTTATCAATTTTATTTACTCTTTCAAAGAACCAACTCCTCGATTCATTAATTCTTCGTACTGTTTTCTTAGTTTCAATTGCATTAATTTCTGCTCTAGTCTTAATAATTTCCTCCCTTCTTTTGGCTTTGGACTTGACTTGCTCTTCTTTTTCAAGAAGTTTGAGGTGCAGCATTAGGTTGTTTATGTGTGTTCTTTCCGTTTTTCTGATATGAGAGTTTAGTGCTATAAATTTCCCTCTGAGGACTGCTTTTTGTATCCCACAGGTTCTGGTAATTTGTATTTGCATTTTCATTCAATTGTAGATATTGTTTAATTTCTTCTTTAACTTCTTCTGTGACCCATTGATTATTTAGGAGGGTGTTATTTAATTTCCATGTGTTTATGTGGTTATTGTAGGTCTTTTTGTCATTCATTTCCAATTTTACTGCACTGTGGTCAGATAATATTCATGGAATTATTTCAGTTCGTTTGCATTTACTTAAGCTTGTTTTGTGGACCAGTATATGATCTATTTTAGAGAATGACCCATGTGCACCTGAGAAGAATGTGTATTCTGATGTTGGTGGGTGGAATACTCGGTACACATCTACTAGGTCTGTTTGTTCACAAGCTTGATTCAGTTCTGTTATTTCTTTGCTGATTTTTTGTTTGGTTGATCTATCTCTCTGTGACAATGGGGTGTTAAGGTCCCCTGTTATAACTGTATTGTTGTTTATTTGGTTATTCATGTCTATTAAGAATTGTCTTACATAGTTGGGTGCTCCCATATTCGGTGCATATATATTTATGATTGTAATCTCTTCCTCTTGAAGTTTTCCCCTAACAAGTATATAGTGACCTTCATCTCTTTTGATCATTCTCGGTTTGAAGTTTGCATTGTCTGCAAACATAATAGCTACCCCTGCTTTTTTCTGGGTTCCTGTTGCATGGAGTATTATTTCTAGCCTTTGATTTTTAGTCTGTGAATCTCCCTTTGAGTGAAATGTGTTCCTTGTACACAGCTTATTGTTGGGTTTTGTTTCTTAACCCACTCTGCTAGTCTGTTTCTTTTTATTGGTGAGTTGAGACCATTTACATTGACTGATAAGACTGATATGTACTGACTCATCCCTGTCATGATATCTTTCTGTTGTTGGTTTTCTACATTTTCTGTTTAATTATTTGCCCTGTTTAATGGTTTCCTTTGGTTGTTGTTCTTAAGACTGTGATTATCTTTGTCTTCTTCTAGAGTGTCTTTCAGTACTCTTTGTAGTGTTAGTTGGGTGGTCATAAATTTCTTCAGTTGTTCTTTGTCGTGAAAGTATCTTATTTCTCCATCAATTTTTAAGGATAGCTTTGTAGGATACATCAATCTGGGTTGAAAGTTGTTTTCTTTCAGGATTTGAAATACTTCACTCCAAGATTTTGTTAACTTAAAGGTTTGTGTTGAGAAGTCTGCCATGATTCTGATAGGCTTTCCTTCATAGGCGATCTGTTTCTTTTTTCTGTCAGCTTTTAGTATTTTGTTCTTGTGCTGTATTTCTGATACCCTTATTATTATATGTCTGGGTGAGGATTTCTTTTGGTTATGGTTAATTGGGGCTCTGTATGCCTCAGTTACCTGTATTTCAGATTCTCTTCCCATGTTTGGAAAGTTTTCTGCTGTTATTTCTGTGAATAGTCTTCGCAGGTCATTAGTATTGACCCCTGCTTTTTCATTGATGCCTCTTCATCTCATTTTATTTCTCTTGGTATTGTCTTGCAGCTGTTGAATTGTTGTTTCTTGGTTCCTTACTATTTTTAGGAGATCTTTTCTTTTGTGGCCATGATCTCCCATGCTGTCTTCAAGATCTGAGATTCTATCTTCAGCTTCATTTAAGCGGTTTTTCAAACTTTCTATGGAGTTTTTCATTTCCTGCATTTCCCTTTGCATCTGTTTCATGCATTCTGTTTGTGTCTTACATTGTTCATTCAAGGTTTCGATCATTTTCTTAAGTTCTTCTATTTTTTTTTATCTTGCTCTTCTTTAGATACACACAACATTTCTTTAATAATGATTCTCATTTCATTTTTTAGCTGAGAGAATATTTCTGATTTGAATTTCTCTATAACTTCATAAAGCTGTTTCTTTATTGCATTTTCTATCATTTCAGAATGTCCATTTGTTTGACTCCCACTGTCTTCCATTTCAGTGTCTCTTGGGTTTCTTCTTTGTGGGCTGGGGGATTGAGACTGCCTCTTGGTCTTTCGCTTTGTCATTTTCTTCTAGAACCTATGTGGTTCTGTGTCCTGCGAGGCTGACTGGATGTTCCCCTGAGGGTCGCTGAGTGGTGGGTAGCATGAGTGGTGGGTTGCACTGAGTCGTGGGACCCTGTAGAGCTGGATCCTGCATGCAGCAAGGGAGGACAGCCTCCCGGGGCATGCAGGTGGAGCCTCTGCCTTAACTGGGTGGGGGCCAAGGCCTCCCAGTCCCAGGGCGCTAGGCGGAGTGTACCCCGGTGTATGACGCCACCCGGGCCCTGGGTCTGTCTGCTAGTTCAGAGCAACAGCTGTGCCAGGGCAAGCCTGGGCGAGTCCCAGGCCTACAGTGCCGGGGCCTTGCTCCTGGCTTGGCGGGGCTCGGCGAGCTCTGGGATGCTGCACACACAAGCCGCTCCACTGAAGTATGGAGCTCGCACGTGCTCTGCACTCTGGTGGGGGGAGCCCAAGCTCTCCAAGGCCCTGCAGCTATGTTGGTCAGTCTCTGATGAGCAGCCCTGGGGTCCTGGGCTGATCTGGGCTGGGCTGCGTACCTCTGTGTCCTGCGAGGGTGGCCGGGCATTCCCCTGAGTGTGGCGCTGATTCTTGGGTCATGCTGAATCGCGGGACCCAGTAGAGCTGGGTCCTGCGAGCAGCAAGGGAGGGCAGCCTCCCGGGGTGTGCAGGTGGAGCCTCTGCCTGATCTGGGCTGGGCTGCATACCTCTGTGTCCTGTGAGGCTGGCCGGGCATTCCCCTGAGGGTCGCGCTGATTCTAGGGTCACGCTGAATTGCAGGACCTGGTACAGCTGGGTCTCTAATCCTGTTTCTTTTCTTTTCTTTTCTTTTTTTGGCCACTATCACATTTCTTTTTTAAACACAGTAGCTTTATAATATAATTTCAAGTCAGGGATTGTGATGCCCCCTTTCTTGTCTTTGTTGCCCAGGATTGCCTTTGATATTCTAGGTCTCTTCTGGTTCCAAATGAATTTTAGGATTGTTTTCTCTAATTCTGTGAGTTTTGCTATTAGAATTTTATTTGGGGTTGCATTGAATCTGTGTAATAGTTTTGGAAAAATGGCTATTTTCACTACATTGGTTCTTCCTACCCTAGAGCACAGGTTATCTCTCCATTTTCTAATATGCCCTTCAATCTCCTTTTCAGAATAGTGTAATTTTCAATCTCTTGTTAAATCAATTCCTAAGTATTTCATTTGATTGGATGTTACTGTAAAAGGTGCTGTTTCCCTGATTTCTCTCTCAGTGAGTTTTTTATTCATGTACAGGAAGGCTATTGATTTTTGAGTGTTGATTTTGTAACCAGCTACATTACTGAATTTGCTTCTTAAATCTAGAAGTCTTTTGGTGGAGTTTTTGGGGTCTTCTACGTAGAGCATCACATCATCTGCGAATAACTATAGTTTAACTTCTTCCTTTCCTATCTTTATTCCTTTCATATCTTTGTCTTGTCTAATTGCTCAAGCTAAAGTTTCCAGGACTATGTTGAAGAAGAGTGGAGACAGTGGATGTCCTTGTCTTATTCCTGATTTTAGAGAAAAAACTTCCAATTTTCGTCCATTTAATATGATGTTGGCTGTTGTTTTGTCATTGGTTGTTCAGTAGAATGTTATTTAATTTCCATGCATTTATGAATTTCTTATGGTTTCTTTTGCCATGGTTTTCCAATTTCATTGCACTGTGGTCTGATAGTATGCATGGGATAATTATTATTCCTTTGCATTTACTTAAGCATGTTCTATGAGCCAGTATATGGTCTACTTTGGAGAACATCCTGTGTGCAGCTGGAAAGAATGTGGATTCTGATATTGTGGGGTGGGACACTCTATAGATATCTACTAAGTCCATTTGTTCAAAAGTTTGATTTAGTTTTAATATTTCATTATTGATCTTTTGTCCAGTTGATCTGTCTTTTTGTGACCATCGGGTATTAAGTTCTCCCTATACAATTGTATTAGGGTTTATTTGACTTTTCATGTCCATTTGTAATTGTTTTATATGGTTGTATGCACTGGTATTTGTTGTATATATATTTAACATGGTCATATATTCCTCTTGGATTTTTCCCTTTGTGAGAATGTAGTGACCTTCTTTATCTCTCTTAATCAGTCTTGGCTTGAAATTCATTTTGCCTGCAAATAGAATAGCTACCCCTGCTGTTTTTTAGGTTCCTGTTGCATGGAGTATTGCTTTCCATCCTTTGACTTTCAGTCTATGAATTTATTTTTGAATTAAATGTGTTTCTTATATGCAGCATATTGTTGGATCTTGCATCTTGATCCATTCTGCCAGTCTGTGTCTTTTGATTGGTGAATTGAGACCATTAACATTGATGGCTATAACTGGTATGTATTGACTTATCCTTGTCATGTTATTTTCTTTCTGTTGGTTTCCCCTTTTTTTTTTATCCCTCCTTCTAGTTGTTTGCCTTCCCTGGTGGATTCCTCCTTTTGGGGTTCATGGGGCTGTAGTCCTTATTATCTCTTTCTAGAATGTGCTTTGGAATATTTTGGAGTGCTGGTTTGGTGGCCACAAATGTCCTCAGATGTTATTTGTTAGGAAAATATCTTATTTCTTCATCAATTTTGAAAGATAATTTTGCAGGGTACATCAATCTGGTTTGAAAGTTGTTTTCCTTTAGAATTTGGAGTTCTTCACTCCAAGCTCTCTTTAACTTGAGAGTTTGGGCTGAGAAGTCAGCTGTAATTCTGATGGACTTTCCTTTATAGGTGATTTGTTTCTTTTGTAGGATTCTCTTCTTGTGTTGAATTACTGGAATCTTGACCATGCTATACCTTGGTATAGATTATTTTTTGATCATTGCTAAATGGAATTCTGTATGCCTCATTTATCTGTATGCTAAATTCTTTTTCTCTACTAGGAAAATTTTCTGTCATGGTGTCTGTGAATAATTTTTAATGTCATTTGCATCATTTCCTGCTTTTTCATTGACTCCCGTTAATCTTAAGTTGTTCTTTGTCTCCTCTATCAACTGCTGAATTGATTTCTCATGGTTCCTTGCTATTTTTGGCCACTAACTGCAAACTTGTTTTCAGTATCTGAGATACTGTCCTCACCTTGGCTTAATCTGCTTCAAATACTTTCAATGATGTTTTTATTCTCCTGGATGTCTACTTGAATCTGCTTTGTGAATTCCATTGGTTTCCTATGCTGAGTTTTCATAATTTTCTCAAGCTTGTCTACTTTTTTTTGTCTGTGTGAACTCTAATGTCACTAAGCATGGTGAGTTGTTTGGTAATCTCTGTAGTATTTGAGAGATTATTTCTGATTTCATTTTTTCCAGAGCCCCATCCTGTTACTTTGCTGTTACCATTTCAGAGAGGCCTGGTGGGGGGCTTTTGGATCATCCCACCTCATTGGCCCCTGGATTTGCCTGTGGTGAACTGGATGTCTGGTTTTGCATTTTGCTTAAGTGTCTTCTCATTTTCTTATGTCTCTTTTTAAAGTTTAATTCCTGGAGTGATGCTTATAAGTTGCCTATGGCGGCTTGCTTTGTTGCTAGTATTGAGGACACTTAAGTGTTAACTATGTCTCTGAGGTATCTTCCAGGTGTAGCTGGTTTTTGGGTTTTGAGTCTGTTGGAAGATCTTACCTCTTCAGTTTGTTGGAGATGAGAAGTCATTGCTTGTTTGGCCTAGTCCCTGGTTCTTTGGTACTCTGCCACTGTATTTTCTGTGACCCTTAGTCAATCTCAGTCATGGAATAGCAGGTTCAATAGCCATTTAGAACAATTACATCAATTTTGGCTATAGTGGTACCAAAGGCATCAAACACAGCCTAGAGAATGACAAATTGAGCTAACTCTTAGTTTGCAACTTTTAACCATATGAACTAGATTTGTGATTATATAACAAACTGTAAAACAAACCAGAGAATTATATACAATACATAAGTCTTTAATGTGTCAATTTTGCCCCCAGGGTTTAAAATTTAAAATGGATTTAAGAGAAAATAGAGAAGTGGAAGAAGAGAAAAAGATTACAAGTAAGGTTGGAGCACAATTGGGGATCAAGACTGAAGGAAAAGAGAGATGGAAGAGATAAAAGGAAAAACAGAACAGAGCCACACTTACAGAGAGGTTATGAACCACTTTCACACTCATATAAAAACAATGAAGGGGAAAGAGAAAAAAAAAAGAAAAACGAACAGTCCACTTTCAGAATTCTGTCTGGTTTCACTAGTAGACAACCTGTGGAGGTGGAGTCCCAAATCATGCAGCCCTATCTCAGAAATCCAGCAGTAGATTTTTGATGGGGTAGTGGATAATCTCAGCAGGTCTGCCTCAAGACTAGACACATCAGGCTTGCCACAATCCAAGCAATTTCCATGGGTCTGAGCCTAACTAGGTGCTGCTAGATGAAGTTAGCAGCAGTTCTGAGTTTGAAGCTTAGCTGGACCTTCTGAAAATGGTTCCTGGCTAATTGCTCTCTCCCCACAGGAGGACTAAGTCCTCTGCATTCACTGCCAGCCAGTGCAGTACTCCACATCTACTGCTTCCCTCCACTGCTACAACTCTCTGTAGAGGCCTCTGGGGTCACCAGCCAATGCCATCACCATGACTGTGCTGTTCTTCTGCAGGTTTGTACAGCTTCTCTTGCACAGTGAGTCCTGTCTCAGGGAGAAGATGCTGCTTTCTACCACCTTCTTCGTTGAAATTTTTGTTTTCACTCTCTCTGTGTTGGCTTCAATTTGCACTTCAGATTCTTCCTGAGTTCAGGGGATACACTTCCCTCCTTATTTTCCTCACAATACCATATTGCAGCATCTGGATAGCGACTCACAGAAAGGCTGTTTTCTCTGCTGCTTACCACTCCACCATCTTCCTGGAAGTCAGACTTTTCAGTTTAAATGAATGAGGTCAGGCTATTACCATGCCGTATTTAGTTCTTATTGCCCCAGAAATTCAACTTCCAGCTGTCTCAGCTGGCCAGGTGAAGAGCCTAGTGAGCCACAATTTTGTTCTTGATTATTGCTATGGTTTTTTGTTTTATTAATGGACTACAGAAATGCTTATCTGGTTTTAAAACCATGATTTTCATAAAGTATTTTGAAATACTCTTGGACTTACAGAGGCATTTCAGAGACAATTCAGAAAGATCTTGTGTACTTTTTGTTATGGATTAAAAACTGGTGGTCAACTTAGCACCAGCTGAATTAAATCAGTGTGGTGCCGAGTATAGATGGCCCACCTGAGGTAAGTTGCCAGCATAAATAGATAGAGATGTGGAGAAGAAGAGTGAGGCATTGTGGGTTCTCCAAAGTGTTGCTGTTTTGAGCCATTGGTCTTCCTGCAGGAGCCTGTCATGGCTAGCTTTCCTGATATGAATTCAGCCATTATCATCAGAGGATCCCAGGACCTTGTTGCTGAGAGTGGCTGTGGTTTACTTTGGGGGAGCTTTGGTCTTTACATTGAGCATTGCTTCTTGACTCCAGAGGGGAAGATGTGTGCTGTTTAATCTCCAGGGGAAGGTTGTCACGCTGGGCTTCCTGACCTGTACTTGACTGTTCTCATCATTGGAGGAGCTTGGGACCTCATTGTCACTGAGGATGACTGTGGTACTTTTCAGGGGAGCTCTGGTCCTTATTTTGAGTGTCACTTCTTGGCTCTAGTATAGAACACTCAACCTACTGGCACAGCTCCTTCATCCCACTGGCAAAGACTTTCTAGGTTCTACCGCTGACCTTTAGGCCTTCCCAGCACAGATCCATAAAACAGATTGGCATGAGTCCTTGTCATGGGCTCTAGACATCCAGTTGGACTTGTGGGAGGCATTGTCATGGGCTGTAGGTCTTCAGCTGGATTTATGCAGGGCATTGCAGTGGGATCCAGGCCTTTGGCTAAGTATTCTGGGTCTTTAGTGTTGTGGACAGAGTTCCTGCACTTTCATGTTTTTAACTCTCTGGGTGACCATCATAAAATAATATAAATTCTGTGTCCTGTATGTAATTGTTCTCCCTGCAACCCCTGACTACAACACTTTTCATCAAATTTCCCCTAACATTAGCATTTTATATGACGCAGATAAGTTTTTTTAAAATTATTTTTCATTTTACAGTTTTTATTTCCATGTATTTGGCAGTCAAGGACAGTGAAAGCATGAACTCACTGATCCATCCTGCTCAGAAATGCTCAAGCAGGAATCTTCCCTCTTACTAACCATGTAACCATCCATCTATTCAACCAACACATATTTATTAAGGACTTGTTATGTACCAAATACTGTCATAGGCATGAAGGACATATAGACATACAACAGTCAAGAACATATGCCCTTGTGTTGTTAAAATGTTGCACTGAAAAATAAAGGAGATAAAAGCAATAAAATATACATTGTGTTATATATTGATAAATGCTAAGGAGAAAAAAAACATGTAAAAAAATGAATGTGTTGAAGAATTCTGAGACTGTGTGTGCAGTATTAGACATGACAGTTGGGAAGGCCTCAATGAGAGGGACAATTAAGTGAAGACCCAGAACAATGTGATGATGACCCATGCAGTTATCCACTGAATACTTGTCCTCAAAATGACCTTGAGAATTACAAGTAAATAAGCACAAAGACAGTGCAGCTCAGAATAGTTGTGCACACAGCCAGTGAGTGTAAAAACCATGACTGAGAATGAGGTCTTCCTGATCCCAGAGCCTGGGGTCTGTATCTGGTTGGTTAAGCATACACACCTTGGAGTCAGTGTAATCCGTGGACTGTGGGGAGAGACAACAAGGCCACACCAGGAAGCAAGCCCCATCTGGGAACCAGCACCATGTGCAGGCCTCTGCCAGACTCAGGACAGCAAGACCCAAGCCTTTCCCCATGAGTCAGCACCATTCATGGACTGTGGGGGAAGAGAACAAAGACACACCAGGAAGCAAGCCCCATCTGGGAACCACTGCCATGTATGGGCCTCAACCAGACTGGGGACAGCCAGACCCCAGTCCCTTCTAGAGTATGGACTGGCAAGTAAGAAGAGCCACCCCCTTCCCCAGCGACCAGCTGATCCAGAGAAACACAGGCTGTGATGATAGCTAGCAAGGTGAAATGTAATTGGATGCCTGTGGTGCTTTGGTGTTTCACTGACCTTACAGGTCTAGCGCCAGTGGTCTGATCATTGGTTCAGAGGATAGTTGCATGCAGTGTGGCATCTAGGGGGACTCTCCTTCTGAGGGTTATAAGCATTGTTGATTCCCTATTACCTTGTTTTGAAGTCCTATATCATTTTCATTGTTTTGTTGGATTGGGTTTTATTCTCTTTTGTTTTGTTTGATTATGCTAAATCTGATGGCATGAGCAGTTATTTAAAAGAAAGCAAGATATATTATGGTAGCCATTTTGTGTTTACTATTACCTTGTTTTGAAGTCCTTTATTGAATTCATTGTTCTTTTTTTGTTTTTATTCTATTCTCTTCTGTTTGATTTTTACTATATCTGAAGCTATCTGCAGCCATTTTGAAGATAACTAAATAGCCACTACTGTTAATTTTGTAATTTTTTGAAGTCCTGTATCACTTACACTGGTTTGTTTTGATTGGTTTTATTGCTCTATTTTTCCTTGGTTTTATCCTCTTTAAAATACAATAAAAAATTTTTAAAAAGCCATAGGAACCTCAAGAGATGCACACATTCCTTCAAAGAGTGCATTCCAGTTTGGTTACTCACGTTACTTAGTACTAAGCCATGGTGTTCTCATAAACCTTTCAAGAAAACCCTAGAAATCTATTTACAGAGTTCTTGAGGTTTTTTCAACAAAATGTTTTCATTGCACTAGTTGAGTTTCATAAAATATGACTTTGACCTTTCCAGCCAGTGGTCCGGTAGCTTGCATGGTCATGGTCAGCCAGGGAAACAGCCAACAACTCTGTCTGTCAGCTTCCACACCAATAGGAAAGCTAATAATTCTCTCTTAAGAGTGTTTGTTCTTATTTTGCTACTTTTGGGCACTTATATCATCCACTTTCACCAGAATATATCACGGAAAAGGAGCTTTTATGAGCAAGTCCTACCGATTCTTATGAAGTGGAGAGACTGTTTATATTGTAAAAGGTTTGAACTGAAAGAGACTCTTAAAAGAAAAAGAATATAGTAATATGAATTTATGCCCAAGAAGAGGTCTCATAGGCTCCTTTCAGTGTCTATCAGACTCTCCTGGAGAGTCAAAACTTGGATTTTGAGCTTGATCTTCAGGATGACTTAGAGTTGAGTCTTGGATGATGATAAGACAGCTGCCTACTCAATTCCTAGCTCTCCCACGAGTAACCCTTTTCTGGTCAAGGAGGTCAAATGCAGATTCCTCCTTGTCTTAGTTACTTTTTGCTTGTTGCCGAGACAAAATACCTGATGCCCAAAATTAGGGAAGGAAAGGTTTATTCTTACACTTTCTTGGGAGTTTCAGCCCATACTTAGTTGGCTCTAAGTCAGCACGGCGTGGCAGGGCTGCCGTTTATGGCAGCTGGAAGCAGCAAGTGCACTGGTGAGAGAGAGCAGGTGGAAGCCTGGAAGTGCAGAAGAGGAAGACCTGCCTTCCCTTACGTTGTATCTCAGCTCTACCCCTGGGCGGGTGCAGCACTCGCATCACCCATCTCGGTGCTACACAACAAATCAGTAACAAGTGCCAGACTCAGCCCCATCAAGAGTATATGAGGACTTGGGGGTACATAGCATATCACCCAATACACTCCTAGAGGAAGTGGTGCCCTTTCTCAATCTACAGTTGCTCATGTTTACTAACTGTGCCACAGTTGCTCCTACCCCTTGTGCCTTGGTCCTTACTCCTCATTTTCATCATCTTGTGTACTTATGTTTTAAATAGCCCACACTAGCTTTTATTTTCAGAAATTCATCTATGAGTGTAGTTCTGTTCCATAGAGTTCCTTGCCTTGAAAGAGAAAATTTTCTCTCACTCCTGCATATCAAAGAATTTTCCCCTGTTCAAGACCCTGCTCAGGGGCTCTATAATCTTTATGTCTTCATAAAACTTCCAGTTAAAATTAATCCTTTCTGTTTCTTGTTTCCACAGGAAAGGAGGAGAGGCAGGAAGAGGAGGTGAAAGGGGATGGGGAGGAGAGGAAGAATGGGAAGGGGAGAAGAGAAAGAGGAGGAGGAGAGGAATAGGAACAAGAAGGAGGAGGAGGAGGAGACAGAGAAGAAGAGAAAAACAAAGAGCAAAAAGAAGAGAAAAATAAAGAGCAAAAAGAAGAATGGGGAAAAGAAAGGGAGATACTGCTAGGATGGATCTCTACATGACTTGCCCTCAATTGGTCCAAATGAATGACTTTTCCCTTTTATTCCAGCACTGTTTTTTTTTTTCTGTACAAAGACATACCTACTAAATTCTTGTTTCCTCAACAAAGCAGATGGACAATGAACACAATATTAGCAATGAACACAATAATGAATAATGTGAAATAAATTAAATTGTACCTAAGTGCTAGGAATCTAAGTAGATGAAATGGTCCTATAATAATCTTGTCTTGTGCACTTGGGTAAGACATCCCTTATTTTCCTGTTTCTTTTTCCATTTCAACTTTTACCCTACGTCGCTCAGATATTATTGAATATTTAAAAAGTCACAGGAAGGTGGAGTCTGCATCTTGTCAAGACCGTGTATTACACCATGATAAGAGTAATAAGCATTGTCCTTGGAGTCAATACTGCCATCCACTGCATAATCTCCCATTTAGCAAAACAAATCTGCTTTAGAAATCAAGTATATGTTCCTTTCCATGTGTTAAAATGTGGACACTATCTCCCTCACAGGCTTTTAAAAGAATTAAAAGAGAGACTATATTAGGAAATTAGCACAAAGACTAACTCAGAGTAAAAATAAAAGGCCTAATTACAACCACAGCCGCTAACGATGGTCTTTTCTCCTGAGCGACATCAGAGGAGCTCCTCCCTGTGGGTCTCTGTGGAGCCGTGCAGACAAGGATGCTCTGCAGCTGCTCGTGTCTCCCACAGATCTGGCTTTCTCTGGTGAACTGGTCAAAGTGATTGCCTCTTTCTTCTCTTCGCTGTTTCCTGTTCCAAGTAACTGAGGATGCCTGGTTCTGATGATGGCTCTTGACCACCTGTGGGGAGAAGCAATCTGCACGCATGAGGGAGGTGTATGCTCTCAAGGAAAGTGCAACAATGGCATTCTATACCTTAATGTCTTACAATGTTGAAATAATTTTAGATATACAAAAGAGTTTTGCAGACATAACAAATAATGCTGTCTATCCTGTATCCAAATCCCCCTTTCACGTGTCATCAATTATTGTATTCGTGAGAGAACATTGGCGTGTTAGTGTGCAGCCATAGCCCCAACGCAGATCTTTCCAGTTGTTCCAGGATTCCAGCTTTCTTGGTCTACCCTCTAGTCCAGCATCTTGGGTCATATTTCATTGTCATATCTCCTTCGCTTCTAATTCTGAACCAGACCCAGAGGCATTTTCGAATGGATCTCTATAGGGTCTCAATGTTTCCTCATGGTTAACTCCTGCTTATACATCTCTAGCAAGAGTACCACGGAAATGATGTTGTGTGCTTCCCAATGCACTTTGTCAGGAGGCATATGATGTTCATTTAGCCCATTACTGCTGATGCTGTGATCCCTTTTTAGTCTTTGGCGATAGCTCATTGCAGTCACTATTTTGTGGCTAACAATATCCCATGCTTGGCCATTGGAAGCCCTTTCAAGTTGGCTTTTGAATCCTTTTAAGATGTTCTTACATAGTTTGCTTGATTTTTCTTCTGAAGGCTCTATTAAGGTTGTTGCAAAACAAAAAGATCAAGCCTCTGTAATCCCTTCTCATGAAATTAAGCAGCTCTGTTGGTGACCTTGCCCTATCAACGCCTGTGACTTAACTGTGCCCGCTTGCTAGTATGGAAAGCCTGTATGTAGGTGTTTTCCAGGTGGTGTTTGTGTACATTTGGCTTTTCAGTGACTATTATGTGTTCTGCCATTAATGGGTCTTCATTGGTAACATCTTTGAAAGATTTATATGAACCCCAACCATGCAATTCCCTGTGTCTAAAACATGTTCTCTCTGCATTGTTCCCACACTGGATTTTATTTAATTAACATTTGATTTTGTATTGCAAGATCCTGATGTACATCAGGAGGTCACTGCCCAGCCATTTATCTTTTAAAGTAACTGGACTGGTTATTTTTTTAAAGTTCCATCAGGTTAAAACAGTTAGCAATTTTTCTCCTTGCAGTGTCCCTTCAGCTTGGACCAGACAGATAATAGATCAGTGTAGGTTCAGATGCATTACAACATTAGTCATCAATTAGGGTTAAACCAGCACTGTAATATATCATTTATCTTTCCTGCCATGGCTCTTTTGAACATTTAATTTTTTAAGACCTCTTAGGTTTTGTTTCTCTCTTCTGAACTGGCCTCCTGCCTCTCCCCTTTGTCTCCAACACAACCATCTCCTCAAGGAACAATAAAAATTAGATTTGTTTGACCTGCTCTCAGGGTTCATTTCAGCAAGATGGATTTTAATAGCTTTGACTTGCTGGGCAGACAACTTTTATGTGATATTCCAGACAGTTACGCACTGTCTTTTGCTGAGACCTGATCAGGGGTGTGTGTGTGTGTGTGTGTGTGTGTGTGTGTGTGTGTGTAAGAGAGAGAGAAAGAGCGACAGACAGACAGACAGAGACAGAGAGAGACAGAGGGCGTGAGATACAGAGAGACAGAGAGAGACAGAGAGACAGAGGGAGAGATGAGGGAGAAAGAGACTATGTCTGGGTGACCCTAAAAACCGCCTTTCTATTCCTTTCACATCAGATACTGCTCCTAGAAATTGTTTACTCCTAGTTAAGGCAGGCATCTCATTAAGAGATAAAAGTCATTGACACCTTTTTCTTTCCTAATAACTTTGTTTGAATCTCCTGCATTCAGCATTTATTACATTATTAATTTTAAGGGATTTTTTTCTTTAAATTCTTTAAATTTATGTAGATTTGTGTTAAAATGGATTTTCCATTTTTTCCAGGTGTGCAGCAACACTCTGCTCACTTATGCTCTGACCCAGAGTAAGGCCCTGTTCTCATTTCACCATGGATTGGGGCTGGGAGAACTAGTGCTGGCATCACACTGCCCACCAGGTAAAGGCAAAGGAGGATTGCTGAAATTATTAAATAAAATAACATGTAAAAAGTTTATATCCAGTGTCTGGCACATAATTAATTGTCCATTTACTGTACTCATTCCTGTCAATCATTTATTTATCGTTTTACACATTTACTCAACCTCCTTTGAAACGACACTTGTTTGGTCTAGGTGCTGTAATTCTTAGGTACTTCTGAAACTTTGAGACATGAAATTCATTGATAGTTTCATTCACTCTTAGTCTATTGTGCTTTTATTTGCTGCCAGGCACTCTGAGAAGTGCCAGGATACAGAGATGAATGAGCAGGTCCCTGTGTGCAGGTTGTCTGTCATCTAATGGAATCTCAGCTTTGACAGAAGCCAAAGAATCATGGACACAAGGGGAGAGTTGGCTGAGGGCCTGGCAGGAGATTAAATCTGGGAAAGGCTGGGTAGGAAAAAGGACTGCAGAAGGCCAAGGCTCTGGCTTACTGTGGCCAGGCTTCTCGCACAACACACTTGCAATTTCCCGCAGCTGGACGAACCCACTAGTTTTTCAGTTATTTCTCAGGAGCTGCCTGGGCATCCAATTCCTGGGTGTGAGCACATGGGCAGGTAGTGACCTTCAACTCACACAGCCTTACAATCAGAGAAGCCTTCAGGCTGGAAGAAGAGTTGTAAACTAGTGATTTAAGGGTTCTTATTCTGGGAAAATTTTTCAAAGCACAAAGTAGGTAATACAATGAATAAAATTGTTTTTACCATGCTCTAATATGTTGAAAGAATCCTTTTTATTTTTCTTCCAGTACTGGGCATCAAATGTAGGGTGTTCACACTGAGCTAGGGAATTTTTTATTTTTTATTTTTTATTTTTTATTTTGACACAGGGCCTTTCTAAATCACTAAATTGCCCAGACTGGGTTCAAATTTGGGGTCCTCCTGCCTCGGCTTCCAGTGAGAAGATCCAATTTTAGTCTTAAGCCTATAAGAATCTGCTGTTTAGTTGTGACTTCAGAAAACTGTGGGAATTGGATTAAATAAATTTCTGGCTCTGAAAATAACCCCACAAAATTAGTTAATCACTTGGTGCTCATTCACATAGCTACTAAATCTAGACATCCATGTACTTCACCTCCACAGTCATCCAACCATGTTTCTTAGCACCTTCTTTATGCCAGGCATTGAGCTCTGTGTCACATTAGGATAAAACATGGTTCCAGAGCTGGTGCTCAGGATTGCATTTGCATGTTTCAAAGAAAGAAGAAATGATGATGATGATGATGATGATGATGATGATGATGATGATGATGCTGGTGGTGGTGATGATAATAATAGATGATTTTCTCTCAGACTTACTACATAGCATATAGCGTAAAATCTGTGAATGAGAACTGCTTCTTGCTCTGATTGCCTTTGGAAAAACAGCATTATTGGAAGCAAGTTGCACTGGTGCATTCCTGCAGCACTTGCTACTTGGGAGGTTGAGGTAGGAGCATCTCTGAGGTCAACGTCAGCCTGGCAGCATAATGCTCGTGATAGGAAGGTGGCTGAGAGCTGCTTGGTGGTAAAGGGCTGCCTTGCAAGGACAAAGCCTTGGCCTTGACTCCCAGTACCTGTCCCCTTCAAAAGATTAACAACAACAACAACAAAACCTTTCAAAACCTAGATTTAGCATTATTCTGTGTTCATCTATTTCAAGAAAACCAAGACCCTGGTCCTTTCTTCAAGAGAAGAGTGTAGACTGGGGACCAAGAATGGCTTGAGTCCTTCAGAGAAGTAGAAAGCTTATCTCTCTTGGGCTCTTACTGTTTCCACCCCAGGAAAGACATGGCCACGCCCACCTCAACACCTCTCAGACAGGCCAAGGGGATGAACATTTCTCCTGCTCCTTTTGAAATGTTCTGAACTCTAGGAAGGAAGTCTCCACTGATCACCCCTCAATGCTGAGCCTGTTCCCTTTAATCAGCAAATAACCCTGGCCATGGATGGAATCATCTATGCACAGATTCATTAGCTTTACTGAGCTTCAGTTTCCTCATCTGCAAAGTTGGAAGTTGCCCGATGACAACAAAGCGTGATCATAAGTACTAGCGACAAAACACAAGTAAAGTCCCAGAACAGGGTAAAACCTTGATCCAGACCAACAGATGCCTGGAGATGTTAGTGATCACCCCAAGGATATTACTATAACTGTAGTGAAACAATTTTCATCGATAGTTTACTCGTGTGGAAGGAAGAAATGCTTTCTGGAGCAAATAATGTTGATCAAATTTATATATATAATATATATATTATTTTTAAAAAAGCAAAACAGAAAAAAAGGATAAAAATGATACAGAGTTTCAAAAAAAGTAAGGAATTAACATTAGTTAATATATTGCATATTGTTGTTTCAGAAGTTGTTCAGGTTATAAAATCTAGGCACAAAAGTGATCAATCAAACAATTAGCGCACAAACTATTCTTTTTGATTAACTAACAGAGATTAGTAGTATAGTTTTCTATCTAGCACACATATACATACATATATTTATATGTGTTTACCAGCATACATATAATATTTTCCTTTCTTCCTTCTTCCTTTCCCTACTCTAGTTGTTCTGTCCTTTTGAGCACTTTCTTTCCCTTTCATTATTACAATATTTATTATATATTTAGGATCTTATTACTCTTTCAGATTTTTATTTTTTATTATTTTTATACTAGGGAGACAATACGATATTTATAAATGTGAGTTTGATTTATTTAACTTATGAGTATGGTCTCAAGTTGCCTCCATTTACCTATAAAAGCCTCAAGATTATCCTTTTTATAGCTGAGTAATATTCCATTGTATAAAAATACCACATCTTTTTTATCCATTCTGTGGTTGATGGGCATTTTTGTTGTTTCCAAGATTCAGCTATTACAGGTTGTGCTGCTATAAACATGGGTGCACATATATTGCTGTGGCATGACATTTTCAATGTTTTTGGGAAAATACCCAGAAGGAGAATAGCTGGATTGAAGTGAATTTCCAATCCTAGTTTTTTAAGGAATCTCCACACTGATTTGCCCAGTGGTTGCACCAGTCTATGCTCCCACCAACAGTGGAAAAGGGTTCCTTTTTCCCCACAACCCCACCAACATTTGATATCAGTTTATTTCTTGATGGCAGCTATTCTTTCCGGAGTGAGATGGAATCTCAGTGCTGTTTCAATTTGCATTTCTCAAATGACCAGTGATGTTGAGCACGTCTTCATGTATTTATTTGCCATTTGTATTTCTTTCTCTGAGAAGTACATGTCCATCTCAGATGCACATTTTTGGACTGGGTCTTTGAATTTTAGGGGCCTGATGTTTTTAAATTCTTTATATGTTCTAGATATAAGTCCTTTGTCTGAGACACAACTGGCTAAAATTCTTTCCCATCCTGTGGGCTTTCTCTTTATTCTGTTCATGGTTTCTTTTGAAGTACAAAAACTTTTTAATAAGAAGAGATCCTAGTTGTTGATTCTTTGAAGTACTCTCCAGACGGTTCACATTTTGTCCATGAAATCTTGGCCTATCCCTATGTCTTCAACATTTCTACCTATCTTGTCTTCCAGTAGATTTAGTGTTTCTGTTTCAATATTTGGCTCTTTGGTCCATTTTGATTTTAGTTTAGTGCATGGTGGTAAACATGGGTCTAGTTTCAGTCTTCAACACGTGGAAAGCCAATTTTTCCAGCACCATTTATTATAGAGACTGCCTTTTTTTCCAGTGAACATGATTAGTCCCTTTGTCAAAGATAAGGTGGCTAAGTGCCTTTGTAGTTGTGTCTGCATCTTCTAATCTGTTCTGTTGATCCTCAGGTCTGTTTTTTGACAGTATCATGCTAATTTTATCACTGTAGCTTTGTAGTATAATTTCAAGTCAGGGATTGTGATGCCTCCTGCCTTGTCTTTGGTGCCCAGGATTGCCTTTGCTATTCTAGGTCTCTTCTGTTCCCAAATGAATTTTAGAAATGTCTTCTCTAGATCTGTAAGGTATGGAATTTTGATCAGAATTGCATTAAATCTATATAACAGTTTTGGAAGTATGGCCATTTTCACAATGTTTGTTCTTCCTAACCAAGAGCAAGAGATATCTTTCCATTTTCTGACATTCTCCTCAATCTCCTTTTTTAGAATACAATAGTTTTCAATGTCTAGGTCTTTTACATCCTTTGTTAGGTTTATTCCTAAGTATTTCATTGTTATTAATGCTATTGTGAAAGATGTAATTTCCATAATTTCTTTTTCAGTGAGTTTGTTGTTTGTGTACAGGAATGCTACTGATTTTTGAGTGTTGACATTGTATTCAGCTACATTGCTGAATTTACTTATTAACTCTAATAGTCTTTCAATAGAGTTTTTGGGATCTTCTATGTAGAGTATCTTGTCATCTGCAAATAGTGATAATTTAACTTCTTCCTTTCCTGTCCTTATTCCTTTTATTTCTTTCTCTTGTCTAATTACTCTGGCTAATGTTTCCAGAATTATATTGAATAGGAGTGGTGATAGTGAACATCCTTGTCATGTTCCTGATTTTAAAGTCAAAGCTTTCAGTTTTTTTTTCCATTTAGTGTAATGTTGGCTGTTGGTTTGTCATAGATGGCTTTTATCAGATTGAGGTAGATACCATCTATTCCAAGTTTCTGTAGGGTTTTTATCATGAACAAGTGTTGGATTTTATCAAAAGCTTTTTCTGCATCTATTGAGATGATTATGTGATTTTTGTCTTTGGCTCTGTTGATGTGGTGTATTACATTTATTGATTTGCATATGTTAAACCATCCCTGCATTCCTGGGATAAATCCCACTTGATCATGATGTATAATCTTCTTGATGATTTGCTGCATTCAGTTTGCCAGTATTTTATTGAAAATTTTTGCATTGATATTCATTGGGGAGACTGACCTATAGTTCTCCTTTTTGGTTGGGTATCAGAGTTTTGGTATCAGAGTAATACTTGCCTCCAGGAATGAGTTGGGAAGAATTGCTTCCCTTTCAATTTCATTGAAATGTTTGAGGAGTATTGGCATTAAATTTTCTCTAAATTTCTTATAGAATTCATCCATGAATCCATTAGGACCTGGGCTTTTCTTTGTTGGTAAGTTTTTAATCACATTTTCAATTTCAGTAGCAGATATTGGGTTATTTAAAACTGTTATATCTTCTTGATCCAGCTTTGGTAATTCATATGCTTCTAGAAATCCGTCCATTTCCCCTGTTTTCCACCCTATGTAAGTAAAGGTTTTCAAAGTAGGTACTCATGATCTTCTGAATTTCCATGGAATTTGTAATAATTTCACCCTTTTCATTCCTTATTGCATGAATTGGAGCTTTTTCTTTCTTTTTCTTGATAAGGTTCTCTAGAGGTTTAACCATTTTGTTTATTCTCTCAAAGAACCAGCTCTTTGATTCATTAATTTTTTGTATTGTTTTCTTAGTCTCAATTGCATTAATTTCTGCTCTGTTCTTTCTAATTTCATCTCTCCTATGAGCTTTGGGCTTGACTTGCTCTTCTTTTTCTAGGAGCTTGAGGTGTAGCATTGTTCAACTGTGCTCGTTCTGTTTTCCTGATGTGACAATTCATTACTACATATTTCCCTCTTAGGGCCACTTTCATTGCATCGCACAGGTTTCAGTATGTTGTATCTGCATTTTCATTGAATTGTAGGTATTGTTTAATTTGTTCTTTAATTTCACCTGTAACTCATTGGTTGTTCAAGAGGTTATTATTCAATTTTCATGTGTTTATGTAGGTTTTACAGTTTCTTTTGCCATTAATTTCCAATTTCAGTGCACTATGGTCAGATAATATGCATGGAATAATTTCAATCCCTTTGCATTTACTTAAGGATGTTCTATGGGTTAATGTATGATCTATTTTAGAGACTGTCCTGTGCACAGTTGAGAAGAATGTGTATTCTGATGTGGTTGGATGGAACGCTCTGTAAACATCTACTAAGTCCATTTGTTCACAGACTTGATTCCATTCTGTTATTTCTTTGCTGACTTTTTGTCTGGTTGATCTATCTCTTTGTGACAGTGAGGTATTAATATCCCCTATTACAATTGTGTTATTGCACATTTGGTTTTTCATGTCTATTAGTATTTGTCTATATAGTTGAGTGCGCCTATATTTGATGCATATATATTTATGATTGTTAGCACTTCCTCTTGAATTTTTCTACTAACAAGT
This sequence comes from Dasyprocta punctata, assembly GCA_004363535.1. NCBI lineage: Eukaryota > Metazoa > Chordata > Mammalia > Rodentia > Dasyproctidae > Dasyprocta > Dasyprocta punctata. Next base: position 56,472 of record RJWM01007171.1, on the reverse strand, counting down.
ATGTAGTGACTTTCTTTATCTCTTTTGATCATTTTTTTTTTTGTGGCACTGGGGATCAAACTCACAGCCTTGTGCCTGCCAGACAGGTGCTTAAGCTGTTGAGCCAAACTCCCAGCCCTAGTTTTTTGAGGCAGGGTCGCACTATGTAGCTCAGGCCGACCTTGCACTCACGTTGTAGCCCAAGCCGTCCTTGAACTCACAACGCTCCGCCTACCTCAGCCTCCCTAGTGCTAGGATTAAAGGTGTGAGACACCATGCCTGGCTTCTTTCGATCTTGATCATTTTGGTTTGAAGTTTATACTGTCTGCAAACAGAATAGCTACCCCTGCTTTTTTCTGGGTTCCTATTGCATGGACTACTGTTTTGCCTCCTTTGACTTTTAGTCTATGAGCTTCCCATTGAGTCAGATGTGTTTTCTGTGTATAGCATATTGTTGGATCCTGTTTCTTGATCCACTCTGTCAACCTATTTCTTTTAATTAGTGAATTGAGCTCATTTACTTTGATGGATATAATTGATGTATACTGGCTCAACTCTGTCATGTTATTTTCCTGTTGTTGGTTTCCTTATTTCCTGCCTTGTTTAACTGCTTGCACTGTCTGGTGGTTTCTTTCTGTTATTGTTCTGGAAATTGTAGTCATCTTTATCTCTATCTAGAATGTCTTTTTTAGTACTCTTTCTAGGGTTGATTTGGTGGACATGAATTTCTTCAGTTGTTCTTTGTCATGCAAGTATCTTATTTCTCCATTAATTTTTAAAGAAAGTTTTGCAGGGTACATTAATCTGGGTTGAAAGTTGTTTTGTTTCAGGGCTTGAAACACTTCACTCCAAGCTCATCTTAACTTGAGGGTTTGTGCTTAGAAGTCTGCTATGATTCTAACAGGCTTTCCTTGATAGGTGAATTGTGTCTTTTCTCTAACAGCTTTTAGTATTCCATTTTTATGCTGGATCTGGGATATTAATTATTATATGTCTGGGTGTAGATTTATTTTGGTTATGACTGTTTGGCATTCTATATGCTTCACTTATCTGCATATCTGATTCTTTTCCCATGTTTGGGAAATTTTCTGCTATTACTTCTGTGAATAGTTTACCAATGTCATTTGTGTCAACTCCTGTATCTTCACTGATGCCTGTTAATCTTATATTGTTCCTCTTTGCATCATCTTGAAGCTGTTGAATTGTCACTTCACGCTGTCTTGTTCATTTTAGTTCTTTCCTTTCCCAATTGATAGCTGTGATCCTGTCCTCAAGGTCTGAAATTCTATCCTCAACTTCATTCAAACAGTTTTGCCAGCTTTCAGTAGAATTTTTTATTTCCTGGATATCTCTTTGAATTTGTTTCATGTATTCTACTTCTTTTCCTACTGTTCATCAAGGTTTCCATTATTCTGCCATGCTCCTGTACTTTTCAATCTATGTCCTCTCTAGCTATGCTGAGCAACTCCTTTATTAAGGTTATCATTTCTTTCTTTATGTGAGAGATTTTTTCTAATCTGATTTCCTCTATAGCCTTATGGATTTGTTTCTTTATTTCACTTGCTATCTTTTCAGAAATTTCAAGTGTATGACTACTAATGTCCTCTATTTCAATGTCTGCTGTACTTGCTCCTGATGGATTGGATGTTTAAGATTGCATTTTGCTTTTTTGTTTTGTCGTTTTCACTCTTAGTTTAATATTTTGGACTTTTCAACCCCACTAGTCTCAGCTGTCCATCATGTATGTCTTAGGGTCCTACTGTGTGGTTGATGTTTTTCCAATTGCTGGGTCCCACAATGAAGGGGGTGGCCACTCGCCTGAGTTCTTTCTGCAGGGCCTGTTGCGTGAGTCCTATATTCTTCCTAGGCTGACTAGGCTAGGAGTATTGATGTAAGTCAACTCTTAGTTACTATTTTTACTACAGCTTCAGGCTGATCCAGGCCACCAGATCTACCTGGCTATAGTGTGCACCTTACCTGGGATCCTACTGTGTCACTGGGTGTCTCACAGGCCCTCTGATTTCCTCTGTGTTGGGGGAGGCCTCATTGGCACTCTCCTCAACCCACCTGGTATTCTCTGTATGGAAGAAGGACTCACTCACACTCTTACCAGGCTCACCAAGGATCTACAGCTCGGGAGGGAGGGTGTTTAATGATGCTTCTGTTTATCCACTGAGGTCCTCTATTTGAGGGGAAACTCACCACACTGTCACAAGCTCATTGAGGTCCTCTGTGTGGGTGAGGGGTTGCTGAGGCTCCCACCAGCCCACTAAGTTTCTGCAGGCAGTAGAAGTGGTCGCTAATTGTCCTTTGGCTGTTGTCGTCTTTTGGGTTGCGGGGGAGGGTGACCAACAATCCCACTGTTCTCCAAGGTTGTAGGGCAAGGAGAAAGGGAGACCAGTGATCCTGCTGGCCCCCTAAGTCCATAGGGCAAGGAGTGGGGGCAGTCAACGATCCTGGGGCCTCTAGGTCCGTGGAGAAAAAAGGGGGACAGGGTTGATGAACCTAGGTCTTCAAATTTATATTTTTATTAAAATTCTATACAGCCCAGCTTACTGTATCTGACTTTCCTCATTGATGGAATCAAATATCTTTCTGCAAATTATTAAAAAAATTATTTTATTAATCATTTTTTCATGTCAAATTGGACAGATTATAGTTTCTGCCACATTGAGTTTTCTTTTATGAACATTAATTTCACAAAACTCAGTTTTAAAATCTATTCTTCAAGAATTGCTATTTGTGTTTATAGTTAATAATACATCAGATCATGTGCAGTTTTATCTGTTATCTACTTATTTTGTGCCAAGAATTTCTGCTAGTAGCATTCATCAAGGAGCAGTTACTGAACATGAAGGACTGAGGAGATAAATGGCACTTGTTTGCTTTTTGAAAGCAAAGATGAGCAAGCATTTGGAGCTAAGAAGCAGTGTGGCTCAAGTCAGAGTCCAGCAGTGGGGTCGACACATCCTGTTTTGCTCCATCTCACTCCCACTCTCCTTCACTGTGGTCTGGGTTCCTGGGTTTTACATTTACCTGAGCCCAGCCTGAACTTGTCTGTTTTGTTGTTTTGTTTTTGCACAGGAATTATTGGAGAGAAGAGGTACAGGAAAGTACATTGTGTGCTTCTCAGGTTTTAATCTCAATATCAGCCTCTTTTTACTCCTTGTCAGCCCATCACAGCTGGGCTTGTCCCTGAATTTGAAAAAAAAAAAATGCAATAAACAAACAAACAACAAAAAAATTCAAAACAAAAACTTATTTTAATGAAAACCTTGCTTTGAACACAAGGGTGTGGTGGAGTAAGAGGCTCATGCTGACCGAGAGCCTTACGTGATGCCTGACGCAGTGGCCCCGTATGCACAGGAGTTCGCTACTCTCTCCCCTCCTCTGACTTTTTCTCTCTGAGGGAGACAATGTGGCCCAAGGAAAAAGGCATGGGATTTGGGTTAAGATCTTACTTCTTCCATTTCTCAGCTGTGTGACCTTCAGAGTTATTTTCCTCTTTGAGCCTCACTTTTTTTGGCAGTAAGATGAGGAGAAAAATATTTGTTACATCCGAGTTCTATTGCAAAGAATGAATAATAATACTTGTAAAACATTTACCTAGGCACTGGTAATACATGAAAAACATAGCTCCTGCCCACATATAGTTTAGGGAGGGACTCAGATGGGAGCAAACTGTGATCAAATAAATAAATTCTTACAGTTGTGAAGATTGCAATAAAGTGGAATGCTGTAAGGACAAATAACAAGGGAATGTAATGTTATTGGTAGCTTGGAGTATTGTTCAAATCCTGGTATCCACGATTACTGTCACATTTTCATATACGTGTGTGTTACATGTGAGTGTGTGTGTGTGTGTGTGTGTTTTAAGTGTGTGTGTGGACAGTGGATTCAAAGGCAGTCTTTGGAATTAAGCAGACATGGGCCAGAACCCTAGCTCTTTCACTTATAAGTGGATTTGGTAGAGTATTTAATTTCTCAGTCTCAGTTTCTTATCTGCAAAATGGGGATCACAGCCTGTCACCTGGAGCTGGTGTGAGAATTTTCTTCCCCTTCTTCCTACTGCATTAGTATCCTGAAGAAACACAGGCACAAAAAGGCTAAGCCTGTCCAAGGGTACACACACTTGAATGATGAAATATGACCAAATTTTAATGTGAAGATCTGGCTTGCAATGCCGTGTGTTTTATGTGTGCTGGTTGCATGTTCAAATATCTTTTATCATTGGATTGGTTTTCTCTAACAAAAGATAGAAACTTGCATTACTTGCACCCATATGCCCAAGATCTGCAGAACACAATAGGTGCTCTATAAATGCACCCTGAAGAGATGACTGGATTGGACCTGGCAGAGGCAGTCACATTGTAGAGGTGGGAGGACTGAAGACCCTCCCCCACCTCGTGCCTTCAGAAAGCCTTTCAACACCCTCAATTGCTATGTGGTCTGACAAATGCATAAAATATGGTCCCTTTCCAGCTGCTTGCTCCGTCCATGTCTGGAGAGGTGCCAGCTGCCTATTTGATCAGCTTTGAGCAAGCAGTGAGGTAGTTAAAGCAGAGCAGAGTGCAGCCAGCTGAGAAAATGGGTAAATATTTTATAGACTGTATGGTAAATAGTGTATACGTTCACAGAAACAAGGTAAATCTTTTATATGCCTGAGTCCCTGTTAAGTCTGCAATTAAATGCTGGTGCTAGAAGAAATAAAAGCAAGTCCCAAATCTCCCCTCCTTTCTGAGAATCACAAGTCAACCCATAAGCTTTAGGCAAGAAATTCAGTCTCTATTTCCTGATCCTAAACTGCTCAAATTTAGCATCTTTCTGTAAAGACTTTTTCTTTGTCCTAATGTTACTAATAGAAATATATTCACAAATATATACATATATATATTTATATATGTATTAGCATAGTCTGAAGCATATGATCTGATAGAGATACATGATAAGCGAGAGTTTCAGCTGGAGAGAAGTTCTAGGAGAAAAATGAAGCCAAGTAAGGGGAAGAGAGAGAGAGAGAGCCAGGGAGAGGCTTGCTGGTGAGTGGTGTTTGAGCAGATGCTTACAGTGTGGATGGTGATGAGCATGCTTCTGGGATGCTGAGGTATCATTACACTGGAAGCTGTGTTGAGCAGCCCCTCTCAGGACCAAAACTTTCATTCTCTGAGGTTCTTGAAGCTGCATCAGAACTCCGGTGCAGTGGAGAAGCTGCCTAGAGCAGTCCATATCCATGGCTGGCTGATGCAGCTCATCTCAGTGGGGATGGCAGTAAATGGGCATCCTGGCTAGCAGTGAGCACCTGCTCATGTGGTCCAGGAAGCACTGACAGCCTGGCATGCTATTGGTTCCATCATTAACACTTCAAGTTTTGGTTTTGTTAGCTTTCTCTCACTATGATAAAATGCTTGAGATAACCAACTTTAAAGAGGTTAAAATAATCAGCCTTTAAGGATATTTAAGAAATTTTAGTCCATAGCTGGGTGGCCTCCTTGTTGTTGGGTCTGTGGTGAGGCAGCATAACATGGTGAGAGCCCAGTGGCAGAGGAACCTGCTCACCTCATGGTGGCCAGGAGTCAAAAAGAGAGAGGAAAGGGTTGGGGTCCTAATGTCTTCTGACCTTACAGAAGGGCAGTTCCACTGACCTGGGAACATCTCTCCAAAAGGGCCCACCTCTGAACAACTCCACTGCTTCCTACTAGTCCCACAGGCTGAGGACCAAGTCTTGAACACATGGCCTTTGAAGTTGTTTACAGTGGAAACTATAACAGAAGTGTATGGTGTGGGATATCCATGAAAGGAAACATTCTAGTCATTGCAACATTATGAGCATTTAGGAGGCTTCGAGTAAATACAATGGAATTGGATAGTGGAGTATAATCAATGCACTGGAGAAATACAATGAGTGATTGACTCTGTGGGTGATTAATCAATTTATGACACAATGTGTGAAAGTCAGAGTCCATTTTGGTACAATATGAAAAAAAAATCATTTACTGCACCAATGGGCAGAAAAAACAGTCTCAGGTCGTCCAGAACTTAATTATAATGGCAGCAAAGATCTAGAGAAGACTAAAAGTGCCATCACAGTGAGCTGGCTACACTAAGGTCAGGCCCTTGATAGGGAAGGGATATGATCCTAAAAGTTTGAGTAGGAACATCTAGATTAATTTCTTGTGAAAGAAAACCTGGAGACCCCAGTTGTCACCAGACTCTATGGGCCTTTATGGCACATACCTCCTTCCTGAGGAGTAGGCTTCATTTTGAAGATGGTGCAGATGCCTCTAACTTGCATGATAAAACCCCCACATTCTTTTCCCCTCAAGGATTCACTTCCATGCCTCCTTCTGGACAGCAGGTCAGGAATGATGTCAAATCATAATGCACCATGGTGAGGGAGTGGTACTGCTAAAGGGGAGAGATTGTACACTAAAAGAGCCAAAGGGTCAGACATCAAATTCAAAATAGTGATGCATCAAGGAAAGCAAGACATAAAGTGGGATAAACCATAGATTATTGGAAAGAGAATGCTATGTTGTGATATAGGATTTAGCATCTTGTGAAGGACCTCGAGAGATATACTAACATTCTATTGCAATGTCTCTAGGAAGTTTCATAAAGCAGTTAGCCAACACTAGCAGAAGTAGAATTGGCAGAAATCCATGGCAGATTGGAAAATAAGGGATTGCAAAGCACAGCACATTAGAGTGCATAGATGAGTAAGGCCAGAAAACCCAGCAGTCAGTTATATTTCACAGGAGGACTCAGAGGGTACTCTGCTTACCAGCACAGCAATCTAGATGTGGACAGAGAAAAACTGTTGTTGAAAAGCTCAGCTGGACACCCTATGTGTCTGGACTGATGGTAGGCTATAACATCAGAGAACTGGGCTTCTTGATAGCAGTGGGGATGATAGAATCCCAAACTAGTAAGAATCACTTGGTGGCACTTAACCATTAGGAGGAAAAGTTGTCGTATCAAGAACAAATAGGGTCAATCTACAGATAGCATGAAAACAGTTCCTAGAACACAGTGTCTCTCAAGGTATGCTTGGAGTATGAAGGCAATACGGGCTCTGCTCAATCTATATTCAAAAGAATCAGGAGTGAATGATCAAGAAACTTTAGTTTCCAGACCCGAGTAACTATTCAGACTTAGAATCCACTAACTAAATGAGAGACTGTATCCTTTGGATAAAGAAACTTTCATACTAAGGAAGTACAATTGCTAATGATTTTCACAAAACTTTTTCAAATGGACCTGAAGGCTTTTACTCGAATAACCATACATAGTATTAGAAAAAGGGGAATATGCCAATATTTGGGGGAATGCTGACCTTGGGTTCTGAGTTACTATTTTAGCTTAGGAATCAGAAGAATTATCAAGGGCTCCCTGTGAAAGCAGGGACATATGGGGACCCCTAACCAAATGGAGGCCTGGCCCAAGTCCAGTTCACAATGTGTCCACTGGGTCCACAGACCCAGCTGGCATATATTTTCTTGGTCCCTGAATGTGTAGTTCGAGTGGATGTAATTGGTAGTTGGCACCTCCCCTATCTTACTTGTACTTGGCTTATAGATAAGTCATTGAAGCAGAAAGACAAGCTAAACAAAAGCTTCTGAAACTAACTTTCTACTGGCCAAGATGGTAAATTACAAACAATGTTCTACCCCAGGAAGATGAGGGTGATTAGAGGAAATTAGAGTCACTCTTAAAGACCTCAAAGATGTAGGGCGATGACCCCTACTGCATTTCCTTTTAATTCTTCAATCTGGTTCAACAGCATGCTACCCACTCACAAGATCTGACCTACCTATTGCTGTGATTGAGTACCCAATCAAATAGCATTAGGGACTGACACTGAACTCTGAAACAACATCATTCCTTAACGAAGTCAACCAACCCCTTGAAAGTAAGTTTGAAGAGGCATTTATTCATCTTGACTATAATGAATGCATATCCTGATATAGGTTTGCCTTTGCTGCTTGTAAGTAGCCAGAAATATCATTTAAGGATTTACCAAGGGGTCCATCAGCAAAGATTCTACTTAATACTACAAGAAACCCAAGAAGTCCAATTCATTACAAAAGAAGAAAGACAGTGTTACCCTGTAGGATTCATTGGTCCTACCATCTATTGTAAGATTCATGTTGTGTCAATTTGCCATTTTGATAGAGTGCTGGAATAGCCTTTTAGAGCCATCTAAAGCATGAGGTTTGAGATAGACAATGCACATATAAGCACCATCTTCCAGGATGCAAGGAAAACACTAAATCAATCACCCTTACATGGTGCTGTGTTCCAAATACATAGAATTTGGGGCCCAAAAAGCAAGAAGAAGAGGTAAACAAGTATTGCTTACCTCTATTTCTAATTATCTCATTTGGCAAATTTGTAATTTTTATCCCTGCTACTTTGTATACATGGGATTGGATGTCCTAATTTCCAAAGAAAGAATTCTACCAGGTACACCCCAAAAGTCCTATTATACCTTAAGGCATTATTATCTTCTGGTAACCTTGGGCTTTTCTGTTTTTTAAATTTTCTTTTAAAGATAGTAAATTCTAGTCTCCAGAGCCTCTGAACTCCTTGCAGCTAGATGCAAGGTCCAGGTGGTGCCACACTCCAGGGTGTGCTCCGCCATGCCACCTGGGTCCTGGAGGTTCTGACCCCCACCCAGTAAGGCGCAGGATCAAGCAACACACTCCAGGAGTGTGTCCTCACTAGCTGCGCAGAGGATTGAGTTCTACCCAGTCCACCATTTCAGTGCAATCCATCAGGGGGATGCCCAGCCAGCCACTCAGGACACAGAGGTATTAAACCAGCCCAGCCCAGCCCCAGAGCTGCTCATCAGGGATTGGCCAGTGTAGCTGCAGGGCCTTAGAGAATTTGAGCTCTGCCTATCAGAGCACAAAGTGCTTGCTCCATTGTTCAGGGGTGTGGCTGTGCTGAAGTTTCTAGAGGTTGTGAATCCACCCAACCAGGAGCAAGGCCCCCAGCACTATATGCCTGGGACTCGCCTGGGATTGCCCCACAAACCAGAGGCTCTGAACTCCTAGCAGCCAGACACAAGGACCTAGTGGTGCCACACTCTGGGGTGCACTCTGCCTAGCTGCCTGGGTCCTGGAGATTCCAAACGCCACCTAGCCAGACTCAAAGTTCAGTGGCACACTCCAGAGGTGCATCTCTGCTGGCCACCTGGGTCGTGGAGATTCTGAACGCCACACAGCCAGGTTCTAGAGCCCAACAACAAGCTCCAGGGATGTGACACTGCTAGCAACAGGGAGGATACAAACTTTGTCCAGCTCAGAGTCCCAGAGTAACCCAACAAAGTACATCATGGGAACACATGGCCAGCCTCATAGACCACAGTACACAAGGGTCCAGTGCCATAATCTGGGGGTGTGCCCTGGCTAGCCGTGGGGATATTGGAGGATAGAAGCTCTACCCAACACAGTGTTCCAGTGCAATCCATCAGGAGGCTGCCTGCCCAGCCACACAGCTCCCAGAAGAAAATGACAAAATGAAAGACCAAGAGACAGTCTCAATCCCCCAGTCAACTGAGAACAAACCCAAGAAACACTGAAATGGAAGACACTGGGAGTCACACAACTGAACTTTCTGAAATGATAGAAAATGAAGTAAAGAACTCCATGAAGCTATAGAGAAACTCAAATCAGAAATAATCTCTAACTAAAAATTGAAATGACAATCATTATGAAAGAAATGCTGTGTGTATCTAAAGAAGATCAAGATAAAAAAAACCAGAAGAACATAAGAAAATGATGGAAACTTTGATTGAACAATATAAGACACAAGTAGAATGCATAAAACAGATTCAAAGGAAAATTCAGGAAATGAAAAATTCCACGGAAAGTTGGCAAAACTGCTTGAATGAAGCTGAAGATAGAATCTCAGACCTTGAAGACAGCATGGGAGATCATGGTCACCAAAGAAAAGATCTCTTAAAAATAACAGGAACCAAGAAACAATAATTCAACTGCTGCAAGATGATGCCAAGGGAAATAACATAAGATTAATTGGTATCAACGAAAAAGCAAGGGTTAATACCAATGACCTGTGATGACTATTTGCAGAAATAATAACAGAAAATTTCCCAAACATGGGAAGAAAATCTGATATACAGATAAGTGAAGCACACAGAACCCCAATTAATCATAACCAAAATAAATCTTCACCCATACATATAATAATTAGAGTATCAGAAATACAACACAAGAACAAAATACTAAAAGCTGTCAGAGAAAAGAAACAGATCACCTATGAAGGAAAGCCTATCAGAATCATGACGGACTTCTTAACACAAACCTTTAAGTCAAGAAGAGCTTGGAGTGAAGTATTTCAAATCCTGAAAGAAAACAGCTTTCAACCCAGATTGATGTATCCTGCAAAACTATCTTTAAAAACTGATGGAGAAATAAGATACTTCCATGACAAAGAACAACTGAAGAAATTTATGACCACCAAGCCAATACTACAAAGAGTACTTAAAGACACTCTAGAAAGAGACAAAGATAGCTACAATCTTAAGAACAACAAAAAAAGGAAACCACTAAGGAGGGTACATAATTAAACAGAAAATGTAGAAAACCAACAACAGAAAGATGTCATGACACAGATGAGTCAGAACATGTCAGTTGTATCAATCAATGTAAATAGTCTCAACTCACCAATAAAAAGAAACAGACTACCAGAGTGGGTTAAGAAACAAAATCCAACAATATGCTATGTACAAGAAATGCATTTCACTCAAAAGGAAACTCACAGACAAAAAGTCAAAGGCTGGAAAACAATACTCCATGCAACAGGAACCCAGAAAAAAGAAGGGGTAGCTATTATGTTTGCAGACAATGTGAAATTCAAACTGAAAATGATCCAAAGAGATAAAGAAGGCCACTACATACTTGTTAGGGGAAAACTTCAAGGGGAACAGATTACAATCATAAATATATATGCACCAAATATGGGAGCACCCAACTGTGTAAGACAGTTCTTAATAGACATGAAAAACCAAATAAACAATAATACAGTTATAACAGGGGACCTTAACACCCCACTATCTCAGAGAGACAGATCAACCAAACAAAAAATCAGCAAAGAAATAACAGAACTGAATCAAACTTATGAACAAATGGACCTAGTAGATGTGTACCAAGTATTCCACCCATCAACATCAGAATACATATTCTTCTCAGCTGCACATGGGTCATCTCTAAAATAGATCATACACTGGTCCACAAAACATGCTTAAGTAAATGCAAAGAAACTGAAATACTTCCATGCATATTATCTGACCATAGCGCAGTAAAATTGGAAATGAATGACAAAAACCCCCACAAGAATCCCATAAACGCATGGAAATTAAATAATACTCTCCTAAATAACCAACAGGTCACAGAATAAATTAAAGAAGAAATTAAACAATATCTACAATTGAATGGAAATGCAAAGACAAATTACCGGAACCTGTGGGATACAATGAAAGCAGTCCTCAGAGGGAAATTTATAACACTAAACTCCCACATCAGAAAAATGGAAAGAACACACATAAACAACCTAATGCCACACCTCAAACTTCTAGAAAAAGAAGAGCAAGTCAAGTCCAAAGCCAAAAGAAGGGAAGAAATTATCAAGATCAGAGCAGAAACTAATGCAATTGAAACTAAGAAAACAATACAAAGTATTAATGAATCGAAGAGTTGGTTCCTTGAAAGAACGAATAAAACAGATATACCCCTAGCCAACCTTATCAAAAAGAGGAAAGAAAAAACTCAGATTCATGCAATAAGAAATGAAAAGGGTGAAATCACTACAGACCCTGTGGAAATACAGAAGATCATCAACACCTACTTTGAAAGCATTTACTCACATAGATTCAATAACACAGAAGAAATGGACAGATTCCTAGAAACCTATGAATTACCAAAGCCGAATCAAGAAGATGTAAAGCTGCTGAATAACTGAATTTCAGTCAATGAAATTGAAAATGTAATCAGGACCCTACCAACAAAGAAAAGTCCAGGACCTGATGGATTCACCACTGAATTCTACAAGAAATTTAGGGAAGACTTAATGCCAACACTCCTCAAACTCTTCAATGAACTTGAAAGGGAAGCAAGTCTGCCTAACTCATTCCTGGAAACAAATATTACCCTAATACCAAAACCAGAGAAAGACCTAACCAAAATAGAAAATTAAACGGCAATCTCCCTAATGAACAAAGATGCAAAAATCCTCAGTAAAATGCTGGCAAATAGAATACAGCAAGTTATTAGGAAGATTATACACTATGACGAAGTGGGATTCATCCCAGGAATGCAGGGATGGTTCAACACACATAAATCAATAAATGTAATACACCATATCAACAGGGCCAAGGACAAGAACCACATGATCATCTCAATAGATGCAGAAAAAGCTTTTGACAAAATCCAACACCCATTCATGATAAGAGCCGTACAGAAGATCAGAATAGATGGTCTCTACCTCAACCTGATAAAAGCCATATATCATAAACCAACAGCCAACATCTTACTAAATGGAGAAAAACTAAAAACTTTTAATCTAAAATCAGAAACAAGACAAGGTTGTCCATCATCACCACTCCTCCTCAATATAGTTCTGGAAATATTAGCCAGAGCAATTAGACAAGAGAAAGAAATAAATGGAGTAAGGATAGAAAAGGAAGAAGCGAAATTATCATTATTTGCAGATGATATGATACTCTACATGGAAGACCCCAAAAAATCCATTAGAAGACTTCTAGAAGCAATAACCAAATTCAGTAAGGTAGCTGGATACAAGGTAAACACTAAAAAATCAATAGCATTCCTGTACACAAACAACAAAGTCACTGAGAGAGAAATAAGGGAAATCACACCCTTCACTATAACATCCAAAAAAATGAAATACTGAGGAATCAATCCAACAAAGGAAGTAAAAGATCTATACAGTGAAAATTACATTACTCTGAAGAAGGAAATCGAAGATTTCAGAAAATGGAAAGATATTCCCTGTTCATGGATAGGAAGAGCAAACATCGTGAAAATGATCATTCTTTCAAAATTATTATACAGATTTAATGCAATCCCAATCAAAATACCACTTGCTTACCTTCCAGAGCTAGAGAAAGCATTCCTGAAATTCATCTGGAACCAGAAAAGACCTAGAATAGCAAAGGCAATTCTGGACAACAAAGGTACGGCAGCAGGCATTACAATCCCCGACTTGAAACTATACTACAAAGCTACTGTGATATCATCAGCTTGGTACTGGAATCAAAACAGACCTGAAGATCAATGGAATAGATCAGAAGATACAGCCACAACTACAAACACACTTAGCCACCTCATCTTTGACAAAGGGGCCAAACATGTATATTGGAAGAAAGATAGCCTCTTTAACAAATGGTGCTGGAAAAACTGGCTTTCTATATGCCTTAAACTAAAACTACATCCATGTCTATCACCATGCACTAAAATAAAGTCAAAATGGATCAAAGATCTGAATATTAAAACAGAGGCACTAAACTTTACTAGAAGACAGAGTAGGTAAAAATCTTGATGACATAGGAGTAGCAGAGAGTTCATGAACAAAAATCAAATTGCACCGGAAATACTTTCCAGAATCAACAACTGGGATCTCATCTTACTAAAAAGTTTTTGCATGTCAAAGGAAATCTCCAACAGAGTAAAAAGAAAACCCATGAATTGGGAAAATATCTTAGCCAATTTGCCATCAGACAAAGGACTTCTATCTAAAATGTATAAAGAATTGAAAGAAATTAGGCCCCTAAAATTCAAGGACCCAATCCAAAAATGGGCATCTAAGATGAATGCACACTTCTCAGAGAAAGAAATGCAGATGGCAAATAAATATATGAAAAAATGTTCAACGTCAATAGTCATTTGGGAAATGCAAATTAAAACAACACTGAGATTCCATCTCACACCAGAAAGAATGGCCAAGATTAAAAAATCAAGCAAAAGCAAATGTTGGAGGGGCTGTGGGGAAAAAGGAACTCTTCTCCACTGTTGGTGGGAGTGTAGACTGGTGCAACCACTGTGGAAGTCAGTGTGGAGATTCCTCAAGAAGCTAGGATTAGAGATCCCATTCAACCCAGCTATGCCTCTTCTGGGCATTTTCCCAGAAGAATTGAAAACATCATACCACAGTGATATTTGTGCACCCATGTTTATAGCAACCCAGTTTGTAATAGCCAGATCTTGAAAACAACCCAAGTGCCCATCAATCAAAGAATGGATAAAAAAGATGTGGCATTTTTATACAATGGAGTACTACTCAACTGTTAAGAAAGATAACACTGAGACTTTTATAAGTAAATGGTCACGACTTGAGATCATACTCATAAGTGAAATAAATCAAACCCACATGTGTAAATACTGTATTGTCTCCCTAGTGTAAGAAACTGAAAAAGTATATATGATTCAAAATGTACAATAAATACTGTGTAAGGGTAAGAAACTGAAAAAGTATATATGATCCAAAATCTATAACAAATACTATGGAAGAGTAAAAAACTGCTAGAGGAGCAGGGGTGGCTGGGAAGGGAAGGGGGGAAAGAGGGAAGGGAAAGGGAAAAGATATAAATCTGTATATATGTATATGTATGATAACTAAAACGAACACACTGCTGAATGTATTCGTTATTGAGAAAGAACGATTAATACTGATATGATTAGATCAATTTTACATGTCTATAACTGTTAATGTAAACAACCATTTTTAAGATAATGATACGCAATATTGCAACCATTGTCAAGTTTCTATTATCCTGTTTTATAAACCTGTAATGTTACTGTTGTGCATTTACTCTAGTCGTTTGTTTGTCTGTTTTGTTTTTTTCTTTGTTATATGTCTTTTTTTTTCTGCTTAAGTAAAATAAAAAAATAAAAGTTTTGATGCAATCGTTCTTGATAGCTGAGTAGTACTCCATTGTATAAAAATGCCACATCTTTTTTATCCATTCTTTGATTGATGGGCACTTGGGTTGTTTTCAAGATCTGTTAATGTAAGCAACCATATTGAAGGTAACAATACGCAATATTGCAACCATTGTCAAGTTCCTCTCATCTTGTTTTGTAAACCTATAATGTTACTGTTGTGGATTTGCTGTTGTTATTTGTTTGTCTCTTTTGCTTTTTATCTTTCCTTTATGTGTCTTTTTTTCCTCTTAAATAAAAAAGAAGGTAATAAAATCTAACAAAACAAAGCAGAACAAAGTCAGTCAAAGCAAAGCAGTAGAACTGGTACAGAACTTCAAAGCAAAATACTAGGAAAACAATAGCTGCTGTGGTATATCTTGTTATCTTCACAATAGTTGACCATTCCATCAGGTATAGTAAAATCAAACCAAAAACAAAACAGAATAAAATCAATAAAAACAGAATATGATATAAAGCAAAAAAGATTAATCAGAATAAAGCAAAACAATGAGAGCAATATTGGGTCTCAAAGACAAGACAGAAGGGAATCCCCCATATTTGCTACATTGCAGATTGTCATTCTCCCAAGAGATGCTCAGACTGCTGCACCCTGGCCTGCAAAATCAACCAAACAATATAAGCATTTAGTCGCTTTATGTACCTTAGTTGCTATCAACTTAGCTGGTCCTGGGAAACAGCAGGTTCTTTACAGGGTGGGGGAGGTGTCTTGATTCTCAGCCCACGTGGCAGTAGGTGCATGGAAGGCACAGATCTTTCTCTTCCTGGAGTCTGCACTGCTTGTGCCACTCACCAGGAAGGCAAGCTAGTTGTCTTCTGGTTGGATTCTCCCTGACCCAGCATGGCGGGTTCCCAGGAGGCACGGATCTCAACCTTGGGCTTTTCATGCTGAAGACCAGCAAATAAAGAAATGAATTAGTACCTTTGGCAGGATTCATTGACTTCAGTAATTAGCAAGAGGTGGCATTTATATTGTAAAACGAGGGCAGGGAGAGATCAGTTTACACCCAGAGGAATCACTGGGGCATCTTTTTGGGATTCTGTTACCCAATTTTGACAGCAAATGGATATGATGATAAGGGCTCAGACCCACTTTGAATGAGGGTCTGAATTACTTCTGGCCCCATATAAACACCCTAGATCTACAGAAATGCTCAAATGTGAGAGGGATATATGAGTGTTTTCTGCAGCTCAGTGTTACCACTCTGGTCATCTGAGTCTGACTCCCAAGGCAGAGTTCTTTTAAGTGTGTTACCTTCCTCTATATACTGACAAAAGTGATTGAGGACTGCAGTCACTCTACCCACAAGGTAGATGCTTTAAAAATGGATGAAACTTGAATGAATGTGGCCGACTTGATGGAAGGGAAAGGGATCAAATGGGTTTGTGCTAGGATGGCTTATAGGTGTGAACATGGCTTTAGCATTAGATACATCTAGATCAAAATCCAGGCTCATAAATCAGATACATCCCTTGGGACCCAGAGCCTGAGCCATGCATGGATTACATAGCCAGTTGAATCAGTTATCCCCTTTCCAAATATTAGCTGCCATTGATGGAGCCCCTCACAAGCTACTGGAGCCAGTGTTTATAACATTATTTCATTCAGTTCTTTAGAAAAAATCATGGGGAACATATCTGGATTGATAAAGACGAGGAAATTCAGGGAGATAAATTAACTTGCCAAAATCACACAGTAAGTGGTAGAATTGGGTCTTGAATCCGAATCTTGATCTCAAAGGTAATTCTCTTATCAATTTAGCAGAAGTTGAGAACAGCTAGTGGGCTTACCCTGGTCAAGGACCTCAGCGTCTGG
Source organism: Dasyprocta punctata (assembly GCA_004363535.1). Lineage (NCBI taxonomy): Eukaryota > Metazoa > Chordata > Mammalia > Rodentia > Dasyproctidae > Dasyprocta > Dasyprocta punctata. The sequence continues at coordinate 39,696 of RJWM01007171.1, read as the reverse complement.
AAAGCAGGAGGCAAAGGAGGGGAGAGGTGTCCACCTTGGCTCTGCACTGCACCCAGCTCTTCAGCACTCTGGCTGGACACTGGGCAGGGCTCAGCCTGTGGGAGCTCCAGCTGTTCTCTTTTATGCTTCCTGGGGTCCCCTGGGGAGTATCACATTTCTCTCTGACCTTCTTGGGGTACTTTATGATTCATTCTTGAAGCATGAACTTTTTAACTCTTTTCCTGTGGAAGAATTTCTTCTTGGTTAGCTGCAGGCCTCTGTGGAAACTTGCAGGTCTTCTGCAAGCAGTGAGGAAGGACACACTTTGGTGCTTAGTTCACCCTTCCCCCAGTAGAACTCACTTGTGGGAATCTCAAGACCAAAGGAATTCCACTCTCCAAAAATGTGGCTTGGCTGAAGGCACAGACAGATGGGAGCTCAGGCCTTGCTACCTTGAGTCCTGGACTCTTCATATTCTGATTTCATGATTCCTGGCTTAGTCTAACTTACTAAAATAAATGAAGAAATGCGCCAATTTTTGTGTCCTCCAATGGCAAACATGGTCTCACATAATGCTTCTTAATTCCGTTATTTTAGGAAAGTTGAGCTGAGTTGGCCCTCAATGCCCAAGAAGAGAAAAAAAGTTCACAAGAAGCAAACTCTCTGGAGGCAGACCTAATAGTTGGTGCCAAAGACGTATAAATGTTCTTTTATTTAATGCATCTAATAACTTTTGAGAAAGACGTTATCTCTCTCTTACATCTCAGGGAACTGAGACTCAGAGGAGGCGATGAATTTGCCTAAGTTCTCACAGCTTGTAACGAGGCCAGCACCCTAAACTAGATCAGCTCAACTAAAAAGTTCGAGGTCTTTTCAAAACCCTACTGTCTCCAGAAATAAATCGAGCCTTACGAAAGATTGAATTTCTCTGGAAGTGAAAGGATTCAGGGAATCATGATAACAGTTGTTATGCCCAACCCAAGCCCCATGCCCCACCCCTCTGACTTCATGGGTGTTCGGCTTGTTTCTGAAAGGACCCACCTACAGAGGCTCCACCTAGTGGCCCAAGACCATGAAACGAGCCCATCCTGCGAGCCAGAGGTGTCAGGCTCTGATCCCAAGGCAGGGTAGGAAGCCAATGACTGCGTGAATTTCAGATCAAATTTCAGAGTCTGGGATCCAGTGGTAAGCTGTTGGAGCCATCCAAGAAATTCCAGTAGTTCTATCTCAGTGCTTTAAGCTCACAATTCTGTGGAATATTCTTTAAATGTCTCCCATTCAGAATATTTCAATGCTTAGCCAGGGCACAAGCTTTTCCTAATCTTAGTCTTGTTTTAGCTCCTGTCTTTCTTTCCCATTCATATACCCAAGCACACTGAATCAACACAAGTTTTTCATGGTCCTGACTTGCTTCACAGGCTGATCCATCTACCAGGAATGTACTTGTTCCCCTTGCTTTATTATGTCTTATTTCTCTTGTTACCTCTTCACTCTCAGAATCACTCTAACCTATCTTTCAAAACTTAGCTCCTTATCTATTACACTTTCTCTGGGAAGTCTTTCTGAAAGCCAAAGTCTGCTAAGGTACTCTACTTAGCAACACAATTATCCCCCACACTTCTCCATTTGATTATTTACCATCTTTATCAGGCTGTGAATGACTCAGAGCAGGGACTGAATCTTTCCATAGCAGTGTCCCCAGTACCCAGGAAAGACTGGTACTCATCATGAACAAGATGTCTGGAAGAGCTCAGGGGCACATCTTAGCATCAGGTGTCTCATCCTTCACAGAGATGATGTACAACAATTACTTTCCATCTTATCATCTCCCTCTTCTGTGTACAACTCACACAATCATTGAGGTGTTTCTTCCTCCTCTGTATGTCCTCTTCCTTTTACTTATCCACTTCTCATTGTACTTCCTCCTCCCTGCCCAGAATCTTGGCTGCAGCCTGAAGGGGCAGCATAGATCTATAAAATTTTAGGGCCTGAAGGTTTTCCAGAGTGGAACATAAACAAGCCAAATCAGCACTTTTCTTCCCAATGCTGCCCAACTGTCTTAACAAATGTTCATATATTTTTTTGCAGATATAAGATTCATGTCTTTAGTCTGTGTTACTGATTTATTCTTTGCAAAGGATTTATAGTAGAGGCATGAAAGAAATGAGATGGAAGTAAAACAGTCCATTTGGGATGCAAAGGACTTGAGACTACATAATTCATAAACAGAAATGTATTGCTCACAGTTCTGGAGCCTGGGAAACCCAAAATCAAGGTAGAAGCAGATTCAGTGTCTGCTGAGAGTTCATTCCCTGTTCACAGGTTATGTCTTCTGTGTGTCTTCATGTTTTGGAAAGGTCAGAAAAGCTCTTTCCTGCCTGTTTGACAAAGGCACTATCTCATTAATCTAATCACGCCCCAAAGGTCCCACCTTCCAATACCATCACCTTAATAGTTAAGATTCAATGTGGGAAGTCATAAACATTCAGACTGTTGCAAATGGTATCTTTCATGTAAATATTTAATGCATTAAAGAATATATGGGTGGCTGGATATATAAACAAACAACAGGGAGGATATATGGGTAATAAATACATGACATGCTCAAGTCTGGCCATGATGCCAGGCATACATTACTGATTATGCTTCTGCTTCTTCCTAGGTAGGGACCCAGACTTTCTAATATTTTCTGACCCTGAGGTTTATATCACAAGGCACACTACATCTCAGTGCCATCCCCTACTTGTCAAGGAATTCAGAGTTGCCATCAATTGATCAACAAGTGTTTACCCAGTGTCTGCCAAGTGCCAGGCCCTATAATATATGTTTTTCTAGTCTATAGCCCATGGTCATCAGAGTCAACCACCTGCTAGAACTTTTAGGTGGCCCATTTCCTGGCACTTGTTCACTAAAAAAGTGTATGGTCTCAAACTGGACTCTGAGTCTGCCCACTTCCTTGAATTTTTCTAGGCGTGTGCTGGGCATGGATGTGAAAGACAAGCTATTTATCTCACCAAGAGCATAATGACTAGAGAAAGCTCAGGTGCACAGGAAGGTGAAGTATTGTTGTAGCTGTTGGCTATGATTTGAATATAGTTTGTCCCCACCAAAATTTGGGTTGGGGCTTAATTGCATGGTAGATTGATAATGAGGCTTTACAGAAGAACATCAGGTTGTAGAGGCATCACCTTCAGAAGGGATCGATGCTCATTTTGGAGGACCGGGCTAGTTCCCACCAGGGTGAGTTGTTATAGAACAGTGAGCCTGGTCCTTTCCTGATCTCTTGCTTCCTCTCTTGTAATGTGTCCTCTGTTTCATACAAGCTAATTATGGTGCTATGCTCTGGATGTCCCAAACTCTGAGCCAAAACAAACCTATTTTCTTTATAAAATATTCAGATTCAGTTATTTTGTTACAGCAACACAAATGAAGACATTTTCAATCTCATTTTTCCTAATGCTTTTTATCTTCTCCACCCAAATTCCTATTTCTCTCTTGATTTTAGCTCTTAATTCTGAATGTCATTTTCCTACTCTTTCAGGACTCAGGGTCATCTCCCACCAAATGTCATCTTTGTACCCCTTTATCTGAGTTATGTGCTCATTCACTGTCATAGATGGAAATTGCCATCTAGACCCCGTTGCAAGAAGCTTACCCAGTTGTCAAGGGTGCAGTTAGAAGGCAGCCTGAAGCTGTTTGCTCCTCCAGGGTCAGCCTGAGCTGCAGAAAAATGCTTTGCCTGGAATCACGGCTTTTCAGCTAGTGGTATTAAAGCAGGAGCATAAATGACTAAATAGCTTAGCCAGATGGAGGACCTCACTGTTGGGCAGTTTGTTAGCTTCTGAGTCCCTTGCTGGGTTGGCTGAGCTGGTCAAGCATCCATGAGGGTTCAACTTTTCCTTCTGCACAGTCCTGCTCCCTCCCCTTCCTTGCACAGGTGCTTATCACTACTAATTTTTGGAACCCTCCAAGGGGAGAGAGAGAAAGACAGAGAACAGAGAGAGACTTTTGTGTACTCTAGTATTGGGAAGGATGCCTCATCATTTTCATAAAGAGTATCTATTCTTTAGAACCAAGTCTGCCGGTCCAGCACACACTCAAGGGAAGGGATGACAAGAGGGCATCAGTACTAGAGGTGTGATATGGGTTGAATTGGGCCCACTATCCCTCAGATTTATATTCTGAATTTCTAGCCCTCAGAATGTGGCCTTTGCAAGGGTAATCAAGTTAAAATGAGGTTAGTAGGATAAAGCCTAAACCAATATGACCAGTGTCCTTTAAAAAGAGAAAATTTGGAGATAGACATGTGCATAAAGAGAATGCCATCTAAACGTTAAGGTAGCCATTTACAAGCCAGGAAAGACATCTGGAATTGATCCCCAGTCATGAACCTCAGAAGCATCAGCCCTGCAACACGTTGATCTTTGACTTCTTTGCAAGACCATATATTTTGGGCTAAGCCACACAGTGTGTGTGGTACTTTGTTAGTGGTGGTCTCAGTCAACTAATAGGAGGATCACTGGGAACTGTTTCAGAAGCTGCTTGTGATGTTAATTTTACTTGTCAATTTGACTGGCATGGGGTGACAGAATAGCTGTCAGGTGTTATTTCTGAGTGTGTCTATGACTGTGTTTCCCAATGCTGTTAACATCTGGATGCATGTACTGAGAAAAGCAGGTGATCCTCTCCCCTGCGGGTGGCCTGCATTTACTCTGTTGAACACCTGAATAGAACAACTACCAGTATGCACAGGAAGACTGAACTAGGGTGTCTGTCTCCTGCTTCCACACTTATTCTCAGACATTCAGACAGGAGCTAGAGTCTGTACCATATTGCTACAGCTCCTGAGTAGTCCAAATGACATTGCCAAATTTCCTGGCTTTCCAACTCTCAGATAGCAGATTAAAGGGTTTCATGGCCCTCACAACTGTGTGAGCAAATATCTTTGATGAATCACTCTCTCCCTTCCCCAACATCCATGTACCCAAACATACATGTATCTGTCTATCTATCTATCCTCTATCTATTATCCATCTATCCATCTATCCATCTGTCCTATTAGTTTGCTTCCTCTGGGGAACTGTGACTAATACATTGCTTATTACCATGGCAGGAACAGCTTGATGCTAAGGAAGGCGTTGATTCAGTAGATAAACAGATGGAAATTGCAGGCTTTGTCCAATAAACACTGAGAGGGAAAGAAAATGTTTCTGGTGTGCCTACCCTCATTTGTAGGTGAATTGGGTAATGGTAGTAAGAACTGAGGATTTAGGACACTTACATGATGATTACATCTCTGAGGTATCTTCTAGGTGTAGCTGGTTTTTGGGTTTTGAGTCTTTTGGAAGATCTTACCTCTTCAGTTTGTTGAGGATGAAAAGTCATTGCTTATTTGGCCTAGTCCCTCATTCTTTGGCATTGTGCCACTGTATTTTCTGTGACCTTTGGTTAATCTCAGTCATGGATTATCAGGGCCAACAGCTGTTTAGAACCATTATGTCAATTTTGGCTATAGTGGTACCAATAGCATCAAACACAGTCTAGAAAACAACAAACTAAGTTAACCCTTAATTTGCAATTTTTAACCATATGAACTATATTTGTGATTATATAACAAAATGTAAAACAAACCAGAGAATTATATGCAATATATAAGTGCTTAATGTGTCAATTTTTCCCTCAAGGGTTCAAATTTAAAATGGATTAAGGGGAAAATAGAGAACAGAAGAAGAGAAAGGGATTAGAAGTAATGTTGGAGGACAAAGGGGGTTCACACCAACTTGGGGAAACTAGTGCAGAAAACTGAAAGAAAAGAGAGATGGAAGAGATAAAAGGAAGAACAGATAGAACCATGCCCACAAAGAGGTTAGGAACCACTTTCACACTTATATAAAAACAATGAAGAAGGAAGAGAAAAAAATGAAAAAGAAAAGAGAAACAGTCTACTTGCAGAATTCTGCCTGGTTTCACTAGTAGACAACCTGTGGAGACAGAGTCCCAAATCATGCTGACCTATCCCAGCAAGCCAGTTGTTGCTTTTTGGTGGAGTAGTGGATAATCTCAGCAGGCCTGTCCTGAGACCAGACTCATTGGGCTTGCCACAGTCCAAGAAATTTCCACAGGTCTGCACCCAGCTGGGAGCTGCTAGAGGAAGCCAGCAGCAGTTCTGGGTTCTGGGCTTATCTGGCCCATCTCCAAAATGGCTCCCAGCTAATTTTTCTCTCCCCACAAGAGGACCAGGTCCTCTGCACTCACCGCCAGCTAGTGCAGTCTTCCATGTCTGCCACTACCCTCCACTGCTGTGTCTCTGTGCAGAGGCCTCCAGGGTCACCAGCCATCACTGTCACCGTGACCATGGGTCCCCAGGTTCAAACAGCTTCTCCCACTCAGTGAGTTCTGTCTCAGAGCAAAGGTGCCACCAGCTACTGCCTTCTTTCTTGAAGTTTTTCTTTTTACTCTCTGTGGACTTCAATTCTCACTTCAGATTCTTCCTGGGTTCAGGAAGAATCCTTCTTGTCTTCCTCATGATATTATATACCAGCATCTAGATCGTGACTCTCAGAGAGGTTGTTTTCTCTAGTGCTTACTGCTCTTCTATCTTCCTGGAAGTAAGAACTGAAGAATGTGTGTTAATTAGCATTACTTTGAATGGTTTCAGGTTATGGCAAGCAGAGCTTGAAGTCCTAGTCCTATCAAGGGAGTGGCTGCCCTTCCCCAAGGCCAAGCAAACTGGGCTCTGGGATTCTGGAGTGTCTTTAAATAGGTGAGAATGATCAGACTGAGTTCAAATGATTATTGGACACCACTCTTCTTGGCAGTATTTTTTTCTTTCTTTGGAGAAAGTTTAAAATCACTTTTTAAAATTCTACCTTCCCTTTACTGCCAAACTGAAATGAAAGTTTTCTCTGGGAAATGTGTCTTGTCCCTCTAGGCAGATTTTTTCCTGTATTCCACTTGGTGGAAGAGAAGTATATATTAAATTTTTATTAGACAATGTATTAGTTAGCTTTCCCATTGCTGAGACCAAATACATGACACTCATAAGTTAAAGGATGCAAGGTTCATTTGGTTCATGGTTTTAGAGGATTCAGTTCATGGCTCGTCAGCTCCAAGGAAACATAACTGTCACAGATAATAATCACTTCTCTTTTACAATAAGCCTTGGAAAGTGGAATCTTGGTCTTTTTCTTTTTGCATTCCCTGGCTAGGAGCTCAGACAATATCAGATAAATGAAAAAAATGGTTTAAAAAACCAGAATGCCTTCTTATGCCAAGGAGCATAAGGCTGATAAACAAGCAGCTCCCAAACACAGGGCCCAGTACTTTAATAGTTGAATTCTAAATAGGGATAGAAGGTAGAGCATGTGTTGTTTGGTTAGAGAAAAACCAGGGACAATATTCTGTGGGAAGAGACACTTGAACTGAATCTTAGAGGCAGATCACATCTTTATCATGTGAATAGGAAATGGAGGGTGCACAGGCATGGGGATGTGAGAAAGCTCGTGGCTCTCCAGGGAAACATGTGTCACGAAACACAACAGAACCAAGTAAGTGAGGAGCACGGATAGGCCCCAGGCACTTGCAGCACCACACAAGGTCCTATAGAGGATGATGGCTCCAGTACCCAGTCATGGAACACAGAACACAGAACACAGGAAATAAGATGTAGTTAGCAGAGTTTCACTTCAGATTGGGCCATGCCAGAGCCTTGCACCATGGAGCCTGTTCCTACAGCCACCTTCACCTAGGCAGACAGTAAGTGGTGGCAGGATGCCTGTGGGAAGACTGGGTCTGCGAGTAAAGGGCTGCCAAGATGGCCCACTCTGTTCCTTGTCCCCGTTTACAAATCAGGTAAGACTCATCCCAGGAGAGAAGCCATATCACCTATGTCTCCCTTGGGGAAGAACGGAAAGCCTGTGCCTTCTTCTCTGCTCTCTCTCTCCCTGGGATTTGCATGATCTTTGCTTAGCTTACCTTTCAGCATATTTGCTTTGGCAACCTTCTTAGGAAGGCGCCTGATCGGGCCCGGATCTCCTGTCCCTCCTGTGCCTACAAAGCTTCTCAGTCTACCTGCGACGCGCATTTGCCGCCCTGCCTGAAAGTGGCCTCTTTACTCCTCTGTCTCCAGGCAGACAGCAGAGTCTCATGACTTCATGCACTTTGGGGTCCCAGCACTTGGTTTAGATCCTGAACAAATTTCTGAAGACCACGTGAAGGGACATCTCACTTCTTTGTTTTGTACTCAAGTCCTGGGCCTGGCTCTGTGAAAGTTCCCAGTTTTTGCTTCTCTTGTACCTCAGTGTCACTTGTCAGGTAAGGGCAGACACCTAAGAGAAGTCCAGGGACTGTGTGAGGTGGCCTAAGCTGGGGCAAACCAGTCAGCCCCAGTAGCAGAGCCTGGGCAAGCTGGAATGTGCCTGCTGAAAGCACCTCTCCAGGCCTCGTGTTAGACCCTTCTAATATGGTTTTGAAAACATGTGGTTTTGTCCTTGTTCAAATATTGATTTTAGGTAACTTGAGCCTGCTAGAAATGGACTCTACTGAGGCCATGGGGCTGTTTGCTGCCTTAATGACATTTCTGTGTGTTTGTATAACACAGGCTGGCAGTGGAGCCCTTGCTCCCAGGGAAGATTTATGGGACTTTACACTTTGCAAGACATTGAGGCAAACTGTTGATGAAGGTCCAGGGCATAAATCAGACCCACTTAGGCCAATAAAGGACACACTGGAATTTTTGCCAACTGCCTTTTTCCCTTGTGTGCACTAAGGGGTTTGGATCAGGTCAGCTGGTTTGCAGTGTGTTTCGTGGAGCAGCTAGAAGTGGGGGAAGATATGAAAGAGGGCGTGGTGAGATATCGAGTAGGCAGAGGTCTATAGTTCTCCAGAACTGTGTGTTAGAGCCGGGGTGCTTCCTAGACTTCTGCAGGTAAAAACGTAAAGTTTTGGGTTTTACAGCAGTGGAAGACGTTGACCTCCCTCCCAGACCTAAAGCTCCAGTATGGAATTGCCCTGCATCCTAACAGGAGTCCAAGTTATTACAAAGAGACTGATGAAGAGATTGTTAACAAAATTATGGCTGTGGTTAGAGGAAACAGACACAGGATAAGGAAGACTCAGAGGCTGGTGACCAAGGCTGCAGGGAGAGCCAGAGCTGCGTGGGGGCCTCAACAGGGGCTACCCAAAAATAATCAAGGTGTTTAATGGAGAATCCCATTGAGAAATCACAAGGGAGCCTGGGTACACACACCTATCGCTTGCCCTCAGATTTCCTGGAGATGCTTCCTGTTGACCAAACCCAACTAGAAGCCAGAGGATGCATGCGGTGAATGGAGGTGTGGCTTCCAGGGTCAGAGACTGAGTGTGGATGGTGGATATTCAGGGTGGGTGGAGACTCTTCAGCCCACAGCAAGAACTTTGCCGGTCATTGTGGGTGGCAAGGTACAGAGGGCCCTCCTTTGCCTTAATCTTCCATTAATTGCCAACTTTTAGCCTGGCACTCATGTCATCAGCTGCCCCGTTTCTGTTTTAAATAAATAGGAGTTTGGCTTTTCCTTCTGCTCTCTTCCAGTGCTGTGAAAAATGATTCCATATTTGTCTGCTTAGGCAAACACTGGTTAGTAGAGGTTAAAGGGATAGGGGAAAGGATACGACTAACAGCTCAGTCCTGAAGGTCATACACAACTGTATCTCAAGGTTGATTTTGTCTTTTCATACCTGGGCAACTTTGGCAAGTTATAGCAGCTCTCAGAGTCTCATCTTCTCACCTGTGAAGTGGAGAAATGTTACTTTATTACAGTCACACAACAACAAAATGAGTTTAAGCCTATGGAGCACTTAGGGTTATATACCCACTAGCAATCTGTTGGCAGTCATTATTGTGCTCAAATGTGGGCACGCTGGAAAACACATTCATCTTAGGCAGAATTAAAGTCTTCAGTCTTTTCTGAATTTTCTAAGCTTGTCTCTTCTCTGTGCTCTAGGCTGCCTGGCCAGAACTTCAGTACTTTGGAAGGAGACATTTAATAATGTCATCTATACCCGGCGAACTGATCAACGACCTCAAACTTCAGTGTTTGCCCTTATGAAAGTCCTCTGGCCTGTCTAGGGCTCCCATCTCTAGCTCTGCCAGTCTCAGCCACCACACCAAACCATAGCACCTGCAGGGCACACCAAGCATTCCAGGGCCCCAGATGAACTCAGTAGGTCTTTGTTTTTCTCTCTTTGGGCATGTGAGCTTCAGTTAGTGCAGGTTGGTCCAACTACACTCATGGGCACACAGAACCCAGCTCCTGCCAAAACCAAATGGAGTGAGCAACTGGTCTGGATGACCCAGGGCAACTGTCTCCCTCCCCTGTGTTATAGCAAACACCATTCCCCCAGGGGCCTCAGGAGAAAAATAACCAGTTCATCCTAGCTGCTGGCCCGGGCCATAAGTCTGCACGATTTACCTTGGCTCTCACTTACACTGAGAATGAGGTCATTGAAGGAAGAGACAACAGAGAAGACCTCTGGAAGGGGCGCAGTAAACCATCTGTTAGGAGGTGGGAAAGAACTCTCGAGTCATGGGATCCTTGGCAGCTGTTTGTGAGAGGTAAATAACTTCTAAAGTCTTTGCTGTAAGATAAAATATGTGTTTTTATGTATACTAAAGGTCAGCTCTAGACTCTTCTCTCACTTGCTAGCTTTTATTGAATCAAGGCACAGGAGTAAGGTATGGTAAAATGACCAGGAACTGGGAAGGTGAAGGGAAAGGTGTTAGGCATCCAGAGCCAGGTAGGCATCCACCCCGAGGTGGGCTGGGCCGTGCCGTCCATGCCCTCTGCAGCCTTCTCTACCTTCGTGTGCTCCAGCCCTCGCTGACCTTCTCACTGCTCCCCACCTGCTAACGCTTGGCTTCAGCTATGTGCACCCTCCAGCCTTCTGGAAATATCTTCCCCACTACTCTTCCTTCCCGTGCCTTCTTCAACTCTCAGTTAATATGTTGGCTCTGTAGTTCCTCCCCTCTCTCCCATGTTCACTGCTTCTTCCTGATGGCCTGAAGCAGTTGTCCTCGCAGCAGCACCCACTGGACTAGAAAGTGAAAGTGAAAAGCTTTAGAGTTCGGATCTGCAGAACAGGAGGAGACTGGATCCCTAAGTTTTCACAAAGCTGTCTACCAGTTCTGAATTTTCTGCCTCTAGATTTCTTTTTCATTTTTCACACTGAGGCAAAATTCATCTAAGATTAATTATTAGACATTGAGGTAGATTAACTAATGGTCAACTTGGAACACCCAACTAAATTGAATGAGCATGGTGTGGAGTGTGGAAGGCCCACCTGAGGATTGTTGCCAACAGCATTAAAGGAGAACCTGAGGGGAAGATGGTGCACTGTTGATTCTCCTGGAGAAGCTGGTCACGCCGGTTTTCCTGATATGAACTCAGCTGTTCTCATTGTTGGAGGAGCTTGGGCCCTTGCTGTCACTGAGGATGGCTGTGGTTCTTCTCAGGGGAGCTCTGGTCCTTACCTTGAGTGTTGCTTCCTGGCTCCAGTGCAGATCCCTCAGCCTGTTGGCACAGGTCCTTCACCCCACTGGTGCAGACTTTCTAGCTTCCACCACTGACCTTCGGGCCTTCCCAGTGCAGATCCTTGATGCAGACTTGCATGAGACATTGTCATGGGCTCTAGGCCTCCAGCTGGACTCATAGAGGACATTGCCATGGGCTCTGGGTCTTCAGCTGGACTTGTGCAGGACATTACTATGGGATCCAGGCCCTTAGCTGGATACTTTAGGTCTCTAGTGAACTCCTCAGCTTTTGTCTCCTACACTCCTCAGCATCTGACTTTTGGGTGAATATTATAAAATAATCCTATAAACTATGTGCCCTATATTAAATCTATTCCCTTGCAAACCCTAACAAAATAGACATTTTAAAATGGACAATTCGGTAGCATTCACTACATTCACTGTATTGTGCAGCTATCCCATTTTTCTAGTTCCCAGGCATTTTAATCACTCCCAACAGAAACGCCCACCGCACGCATTAAGCAATCACTTTCCGTTTCATCTTCCCCTCCATCCCTAGCAGCCACCAGTCAGTTTTCTGCCTCAATGGATTTATCTATTATTGACATTACCTACAACCAGAATCATACACTAATGATCATTTATGTCTGGTTTCTTTCACTTACCATGTTTTTGAGGATCGTCCACATTGTATTATCAGTACTTTGCTCTTTGTAAGGCTGAATGATATATATATATATATATGTATGTATATATATACACACATACATCAATTCATTGGTTATGTGGGTTATTTCTATTTTCTGGCTGTTGTAGATAGTGTTGTTTTGAATTTTACATATAAATATCTCTAGATGTTTTTATATAACACAGAAATTTATTTTTGTCTGTTCAGCCCAATATATGGGTTTTCCGTCATGCTAAATTGATCAAACTTTTAGCTAATAGAAGGGAACTAGCAACCATGGTTTAAAAATGGCACTTCATTTTGATATGTCTATTTGAAAGCAGAGATTATTAAGAAACAGAATAACCTATGCTAGCATTTTCTCTCTGCCACCACATTTCCTATGTTTCTGTGGAGCTCATAAATCTTATCTACAAAATGGGGATATCCAGGCCCCCGAAGGCAGAATCGAAACCAGGTAATCTCTTGGAGTCTCTTTTATTTGATTCTTCAAAATCTGTTTTGAAAGTGCTCGTGGTTAGGGTAAACTTTGAAATGTCATGTCACTCTCTGTGGTACACTTGCCCTAACTCATTAGCTTCCCTTGTGCTTGAATGTGAATTTTTACTTTTTCTCTTTGTAGCACTTCTGAAACTGCATTTTTCATGTTCTATCTTAAATTCATTGTGTAATGTCTAATTTATTGGTAGAACACATGATCTGTTAAGGCCTTTAAATGCAGCTTGCTTTCAAATGAAGTACACAAAAGCAAACTATAGCAACATTTATTCCAAACATTTCTTCTCATTCAGATAGCCATTCATTCCTAAGGCCCTCTGATCCCTCCATGTATATAGATTTGAGTATTTCTTCTAGTCATTCTTGACTGTTCTTTCAGTTGCTTGTCTTGTCCTTATCTACCCATCTAATCACTTGAGCTATAGTTTAGATTCATGCTGTGGTTATGACTTGGATCCATCAAATCTCAGAGGCTGCTCTAGTCCTGGTGCCACTCCACCTCCAGAAGAGGAGACTCAGAAAGCTTCATGACCATAGGTGATCAGAAAATATTTATCAAAGAAATTCCTGACAGACCTTAGCGGATCAAAATTTCTTACCAAGAATTAAATCTAGAAGCAGAGCCCTGTCCTGATCCTTGTGGGAACCTGGGGCCACGGACAGTAAAATGATTCATGAAATTCTTCAACATCAATCTGAAGATGCATTTCTAGCTTGGTTTTTCAAGTGCAACTACTTCTAGCCCCCCCTTTTCTCCACCATCCTCCGTCTAAATTAGTTCAGTTCTTGATATATACAAATATACCTTAAATTAAGCTTGAAAATCTTGTGAAGTTAGTAGTAGTTCATATAAATCTTATACATGTATTTATCACATGCTGGGCATAGTGAAAATTCCTTTGCATAAATCACTGTTTTCAATTCCCCACGTGGTAGGTAGTATGATTATTTTCATTTTATATGTGAGAACATGGAAGCCATTCAGACAGGCTAAGTAGCTTGTCCAAAGTCTCAGTTAATGGAGGTTCACTCAGGCCACCTGACTTCAGGCTACGTAACTACTTTTCTATACTCAAAATGCAATGCAAATGTATATACACACTTCAGCATACCCATTCATCTTTTTCTAAGGCTGAGTATCTCTGCTAGATCCCTTGATTGGGTACCTAAGACATAGTTTCATGGAAGGCGAGATAATACGATGTATTTGCACATTATCAGGCCTTGATATCCCTCTCAGTTTGAATCACAAGTTACTTTTTAATGATGGGATCCTTCTAAGGCTCTCTGTCCCTTTAATAATTAAGAAGTTAATGATAGGCTGAATACTGGCACCCAGAGTACTAGGTCATAATACCTGAAACCTGCCATCTTATATAGCAAATACTTTTCAGATGTGATAAAGACATGGGATGAGGGAAATGTTCCAGCTCACCCCGGGGGGTCCCAGGTATACTTGCAAGGGGACACAAAAGGATGTTGGATTCCACACAAAATGGAAGGTGGCACAGGGTGACCACAGAGGCGGACGGACTAATTCAGCCTCCAGCCACAGATGCTGACAGCCAAGGAATGTGTTTTCCCTCAGAGCCTCTGGAAAGCCCTGATTTTGAGTCAGTAAAGCTGGTTTCAGACTTCAGGCCCCTCGAAAACTGAAAGAACAAATGTCTGTGCTTTTAAATCATCAAATTTGTGGTCCTGGGTTACAGCAGACGCAGGAAACTAGTGTACCAAGTTGTTATACTCTGCTGCTCTGATCCTAGGGTAGGCAGGAAACACATCAAGTAAGAAACTGACTTTCAGATAAGCAGTTGACTTGTCCAGAGTCTCATGGCAAATGGGTGGTAGAGCTGAGATTCAAATCTAGTTGTTAACTCTTGAGCTTTGCGAATCACTTTATAGTGTGAAACATTTTGATATGCTTATCTTTCTGGGAACCCAGAAAACTTTCATTCTTTTCTTTTTTTCTTCTTGGTAGACCGGTCACTAAGGAGCTGGATTGGAGCCAGGCCAGGTCCCCTGCCCCTGTGGTCCTGCCCTCTGCCCTATGATGGCTTTAAATGCCATTTGAGGTCTTGTCATGAGCTTCCCGCCTCTTGGCTCAGGCACTTCCAGCTTATCAGTCTGACCTTGAGCTTTCCATGGCAAACCCTTTTGTGGTGGAAACTGCCGTCAGGTGGCCAAAGCACTGGTTTCACAGGACTGCGTTGTCCTTATTTAGAATTGCTTTCTCTTAAAGCAGCCTGCTCTTGCAAAACATGTTTATTCTGGTTTCCTCTTCCCCATCCCCCAGCTGCCTAACCAGTCTGAGCCCAGAGCACAGCAGCTCCAGCTCTCAGACCTGAACCAGGAAGGACAAGGCAAGGAGAAACCAGGAGGCTACGCTCACGGAGGTGGGAGGCACGGTTGCCCTTCCCAGGATGTGGGCAGAGGAGGTCAGTACCCTCTCCAGGCACTCTGTGGCCCCCAAGGAGACAATAGCCATTCAGAACACACCCCTGCTAGGACCAACCTCAGATTACGAGCACAAAGAACTCAGGGTAGAGCTTTCCGTATTGGAAACCAAGCATTTGAGAGCAATAAATTTTAATACCAATGAAAGTTTTGATAACATGGCAACTCCTTTTACTCAGTACTTGTTATAAACCAAGCAGAATGTGAAATCTCTTATATAATTCATTCCATTTAATTTTTAGGAGAGCCTTAGTAGACAGGTACTTTTATTAATCCTGCTTCATAAACGAGGAACTGAGACTTAGAGAGGTTGAGGTCCTAAACCGTGAGAACTGAGGCTGAAACCCAGCAGGTCCTCCAAGGCCTAGAGAGGTTCCCGAACAGCAGCTTCTTCTCTAGGGACCCTGTCAGGAGAGCATGGTTCCAGAGCACAGCAACTGGCAGGGCCAGTTTTCCAGCATTCCAGGACAGTGTTCTTTCCAACAGGTTGCCTTCATGTAAGTTAGAATTTAGAAAGAAGAAAAAAGAATTCAAGATTGGTCATTTGCTCTAATTTAAGAGGCTCTGTCCCTTCACAATGGCAAACAGAAACACTGAAACGACACCCAGGATGTGGAGGCAGATTTATTTATGTCAATGGGCAATGATTGAAATCATTCCTAAAATATCAGGCCCTGATCTCTGGTGGTCTAGGGTTTATATGGGATAAGCAAGCAGGAAATACAGAGGCAGAATTGTTGTCAATTGGAGATTGGTTTATACAATGTGCATCACAGTGACCTGCTATGCATCACAGTGACCAGCTGTTTCTAAGAGACAGAAGCAACCAGAACTGGAACAGGAACTATTACCTGGGCAACTAAGAAACTGAAATATACTGGCTGGGTGTGTGTGTGTTTGTGTGTGTTCTGCTATACCTTCACCCCTTTGCATCCCATTGTAGAGATGTTACTGTCGTTGAGACCAATATACTTTTCTGTGGGATATCAGGTATAAAGTTTCAGGGAAAAGAGAGAAAAACCCCAATGTTGGAGACCAGTGAGCCTGCCAGATTTCTCTGGGTAGCTTTACATAGCAAGCATGTTGGGAAACCTGTTTGCTACAGTCATCTCATGGGCTTGTTCAGTTCTCCTGAGGAATACCCCTGTTTCACAGGTGAATAAAGTTCAAAAGCAATAAGGCGTCTCTCAGGGAACCAGTGTGAGAAGTGTCCTTAAACTCACGCCTTCTGACACCCTGTCGACAGTGCAGGAAGTACTGCCAAGAAGCTCGGTCCCTTCCAGGCCAGCGAGTGCCTTCCTGGCCAGCATGCTCCATGTTTACCTTTTGGAAATGGAATGTTTTGAAAATGCCAATCTTGCTCCAGGGATAGAGGCAGAGAAACAAGACTCTCAAGTGCATTTTCTTGGTAGTAGGATAGGGGGTGATTGTCAAGGAGGAAAGCAACCCTAAAAACAATCAACAGCAAAAAAAATTTCTTTTTCAATGTTTTAAAGTCACTCTCTTAGAGATCTGTAGCATGATTTCTCCAAAATAGTCTTTCTGATACCTGTGCCACACACAGATGGGGTGGCTTTCCCGATGACTAGCCCCGCATCGAGTTCAGAGTCAAATGTCAACATCTGCATGGAGATTGGCCTTAGTAGTTAAAAGAGGTGGGTGACAGGAGTGTCACCTCCTGGCCAGTGGGTGGTGATGCAAAGGCTCCTTGAGGGCTGCCCAGAGCCTGTCCATTGTGCAGCTTGCTTCCTTCCCCCACCATTTGGATTTTGCCACTTTCTTGTTCTTGCTTCCCACTGTCCTTTATGTCTCTGTTGTGGGTTTTGACAAGGTTCATGGTTGGCTTTACAAGGGGTGGTTATGACATCAGTCTGATGAAATGAAATCTTCAAGGCTTCCTCTAATATTTTTTTCCAGCTACCTAATGGCAAATAGGGCAAGCAGCTTGCCTTCTCAGAGTAAGATAGGAATTCATGGTCATTTTCTGAAAACAAACCTTAATTTTGTCATTTATATAATAGTCATGACCATCCTTGCCTTCTCCTACCTCATGATGTTCTACTGAAGATCAAAGAAACACACACACTTTGCCAACTCTGAATTGCTAGAGCAATTGCTAAGCTATTGGGTAGACTGAATTTAAGGTTTCCTTTTCCCTTGTGGGAAAAGCCCCAAGTAATGATTTTTTTTCTGCTCTTCTTTCCAGCCAGGCTCTCCATCATGCTTTTCAGACCACAGCTGGCAGGAGGGAGGTGTGGGCAGTGCGGGTGGGTGTGAGGGGTAGGAAGGAGCTCCCCTGGGTGAATCAAAGCTGCTCTTCAAGCTTCAGAGCTGCTGGTTCCAAGAAAATCACTCTTTCTGAGGCTCAGGTTCTAGTCTGGGAAGTGAGACTTCAGTGCCTGCCTCACAGGGATTTGGAGAGACTGCATAAGAATGAAAGTGAGTGCTAAATACTAATTTGCATGCCTAACTTGTATCTGGCACTTGACATTTGCCACCTCAGCACTCACAAGCTCCTCGTGCCCTATACTTTATTAGATCTTCTTTAGAGTTAAGGAAAGTGAGGCTCAGAGAAGTTAACCAACTTGTCTGACACAGAAATGGAATTTTAATGCAAAATACCAAACTTGGGGAACTTTCTGTGGTCTCACTTTGTTTCCGGCTGTGTATGTGAAAATACTCTAAACACAGTAAGGCAACACGGAGAACCACGTGCTTGTGAGCAACCCAGGAACCTGCCATGTTGGAACCCCGGGAGGCAGTCAGGCACTGGAGGATGTGGGTTCAGCCCCCTCTCACTGGGGATATGGCTTTCCCATTATAGGATAAAAGATGACTCTCTTAGATCATTGCTACAGCCTCACTTTTCTCAGCTTTGGCTTTCTAAAAATATATATTAATAGGGTTTTAAAAAATTAATGAGTTAATGTGAAAATAAAGAGGAGTGAATTGATACTTGTTGTGTCCCTGATATCCCATGTGATTTGTGGCTGAAGGTCTCCAAAGATGACTGTCCCTGATTCCTTTTTTCTCTGTGCATACACATGGCTCTTCACAGTAAGAGGCGATGTCCACTTGAGACATATGCTGGAGCCTGACCTGGCTTCAGTCACTTATCTGATCAACAGAATCCTGCAGAAATGATTTTCTAGACCTACCAGGGTAAGGCCACAGGAAGCCCCTCAGTTCCCACTTGGTTCTTTCACAGTGCAGTTGGACTGCTGTCTCTGCAGGTTCTCCATCCAACAATTCCATCAACCGTGGGTGGAAAGCTGTTTACAAAATTGTAAGTGTATTGAACATGTACAGAATTTTTATCATGTCACCATTCCCTGAACAGTATTGCTTTAAGAACCATAATCTATGGATGATTTAAAGTGAAAGGGAGAGTATGCATAGATTATATGCAAATGCTACTCTATTTTTTATAAGGGACTTGAGCATCTTCAGGTTTTGGTACAGGGACTGTAAAACCCATTCCTCATGGACACCAGAAGACAGATGAACTGGTTCCTAGAATACTTCCCTTCGGAACCCTCTCTGATCCTGTAGCATTTCTAAGCCACGTGGAAGGGCCTTAAGTACTCCAGGTGACAGCCCTAGCTGAGCTCCCAGTTACTTCAGTGTGTGAGTCACCTTGGACAGCCAGGCCAGTTAAACTCTCAGATGCTCCAGCCCTATCACATGTCCCGCTGTGACAACATCAGAGCCTGCAAGTGCTGGCTGGCCAAGCCGAGCAGCCCACAGTCCTCTGAGGGGTAATCGTTATTGCCATCTTAAGCCAGTAAGTTTTGGGATGATTTGATAGGGTGCAGTATATAATGGAAAAACACCATTTAGTCACTTTAAAACTTACTTGCACTCTTAGTCTATTTTATGGAAAGAAGACCTGACACTCAGAGAGTTAAGTTAGTAGTCTAAAGTCACAGAGAAAGTGGCAAAGCTCTTTCTATAAATCTATTTGATTCCAAACTGTGTATCCTTAACCTTTATTACTAAAGAGTCCCTTTGTCCATTTAATCATGTAGTGGTGAACACATCAGATTGGTATAGACAACTGAACCTAAAAATTATAAAATTCAGGAAAATCGTACAATAATAGCTTTAACTTTACTATTATCCATATGCTTTTAATACTGTTTGGTTATGGCATGTAAAGCTAGAATAATTCCTTTTACTTTTCAATGCTACTTTGGTCAAACATCCAACTAAGCGTCTGTGAGACGTCTATGTATGGATCAAAATACAGGGCCCCACCTCTCTCCCCAGGTTGGTCATTGCTTTTTTCAACTTGCATGCAACTGTCACCTCCATGGCACCTGTGTCTTTTGCTCAAGGCATATTTAGCAAATGACACCTGAGTGCTGATTTGGGGCAGGCACCATGCTTGGTACTGAAGACTCAGAAACTGGGATCCTGACCATCGGCTAACAGACCAGCAAAAGAGCAAGGAAACAGGCATCACTTACGACAGCTCTGTGCACTGGCTTCTGGCAACCCGAGGCTTGCTCTCCTCCTCAGCCCTCCACTGCACTCAGCCTGCACTGCACTCCCCGTAAGCCCCTGATCATACTCCTGCCTGTCATCCTGCCTTACCCCTGCCATTCTGTGTGTTCCCTTACCTGGCAAGCCAAGGCATAGTTTATTACCTTTGGCAGAAGACTGAACAGATTTCCTGTCAAATTTCCTGGCCACATTGTATCTCTCTCCCTTTAGACCTAGTCCCTTCAAAGGGAGGACTGCCTTTTTCATTTTGTTTTCCATGCCTTTTATACCAGCGGCTCAAATCTACTACATGTAACAAGCATGAGTAAGACAGCAAAGCGAGATTAATGACTGCAAGCATTTTAGTTTAGTGTTGTCATCAGTGCTCCATTTACTTCTGCTCTTTCTTTGGTTGTTGAGTTTGAAAACTTGAGTGGCCAGATGAGCAGCTGAAGGCGTAGATGTAAAGAGAGATGTAAAGAGTGAGCTTCACAGTCTCTGGAGAGGACGAATACTGACTCAGAACGCTGCACAAAAATAACTTGGCAGCATGCAAAGTCATTGGATAGCAACTGTGTAACTGAAGAAACAAGCATGGTAAGTATAGATTGCATTTTAGGCTGAAAAGGATAAAAAGTAGGTGATTTTTCAGAGAGGAAAAGGGAACTATAGGATGCTGGGAATGTACTGGATAATCCATGTATGCAGACGACTGAAGAACATGTTTGACAAGGTAACAGTATGTGCGAAGGTCCTGAAGCAGGAACGGACCTGGAATTCACTCTGTACTTTCCCTTCAGGAAACCAACCACAAGCTTCAGATAAATCTAGACATCCTCAGCAGGCTCTTACAGCTACCTAAGCTCTTTTCCCTACAATGGTGCCACCTGAACACACCAAGGCAAAGGACACTGGATCCATTTTGTAGCTGAGGAACATGATGGCCACACAAGGTTGGTTATTGACAAACATAAGTGAGGGCGAGCAACTCTCTGACTTCAAGTCCAAAATGCAAGCACAGCCCCATGCAGCCCCACAGCAAGAAGGTGGAGTCCTTCTGAAAACCAGCTTTCTCTCACAAGAAGCAGGGTCTGTGTGCCAGAGCAGGATTTATGACCTAGCAACTGAGGACAGAAATAATTGGTCACATTAGAGCCTGGCAAGCTGGGCTGGGCTCCACTGTGGAGGGCAGTGCAGATTGAAGCAGTCAAGGCAAGTTTGCTTTTCTCAGCCCAGGTGCTCGCTCTCCTGTGGCCAGTCGAGCCCTAATGAGCACTACATATCCAAGGCATCAGTAATTGATGGTCCAATTTAAAGTGTGCAGAGGCCACATTTCTTTCCACACTCAGAAGGAAAAACATCAGCTGAGGGCAGATGAAGAACTGCCTGTTTAAGCCATTCCTCTGCCGTAGCCATTCAGCCCCAGGAAGGCCACGTCCACCCTGTCAAGCACCCGGAGAAAGGTGGCAGAAAAGAACTGAGAGATGGAAGGTCGCACACTGGGAGGAGGTCCCAGGGTCCAAGCTGAGCGGGACAGCAGGTCTCACGGGAGACTCACCACAGACCTCGAATGCACAGAAGCCGGGATTAAGTACTTAGATATTGGATACCGGATTTGAAAACTAATTCAACCGCCTATTACATCTGTGACTGGGAAATGTGACTTCTCTGTGCGTCAGTTTGCTGCTTTGCTAGGTGAAGATTAAAAACCCAGACTTAGGAGCAAATAGACTTTGATGTCAAACCCAGCCCTGATAGAGACTGTGTCCAAGGGGCAAGTAAGTGAACCTCCCGTGTTTGTTTCTTCATCTTTGAAGAGGACCTTATTATAATCCCAAATATTGAGTATTGTAATCAAAGTATTATATTTCCTTTTCCAGTCTTCATCACAATCCAAAGAGTTATATTTTAACCCCATTTAGATGTTATTGGAATCCCAGCAAGTTAATTCCAATCTAACATCTCCAAAGCAATCCATGGCAAGAGTAAAGATGCCAAGACTTATTCAAAGTGAAGGGCAGCCAAGGGGTCCTAAGCCTGATCCCAGTGAGGATATGCGGACGAAGGCCCTGATCCAAGGTGTCTCCCAGAATTTATTATCTTGTGAAGTAGCAGGTGGTTCGGGGATGAGTAACAGTGAGGGTGGTGAGTAACGTGAGCTGGCTGGCCTGGTGGGGAGAAAGGCATCTGTGCAGTATGCAAGGAGATAAGCAGAAAGAGCAGTCTGCACAGCTTGATTGGGCTAGCGTATGAAAGAATTTAGGAGGCTGCTGCTTGAGTCTCTGATATGCAAACGTTTGTACCCTGGGGACTCATAGCCTCTTACTTTGAGGCTCGTACCCAGTTGATGTTCCTGGGGCTGACTGGCTCTGCCGTTCCACTGTGCTCCTATCTTTTACAGAGAGCACTATGTAAGGAAATAGGAGACTGTCAGAATGGCCCCAAAGCTTACATATCGGTATTTCAGCTGACCTTCTCTGCATTGCAATAGAGCCAATCGAAGAGAGGAAGATATACCATAGCCAGCTCTGTACACATCAGTCTATGGAAATAAGACTCGATTTAACTAATGTTGCAGCAATTGTTTGGCATTCAAGGAGAGGCGCCCATGGAGTCTTTTACAGACCTGACTACAGGTTACCTTGGAAGAGTGCTGGGAGGACTGGTTGTGATATGACGTGAAACACAGATGCAGTGCTTGGGAAAGTTAGAGAACCGGCACACACCACTGGGTAAGCTCTACGCCTGGCAGCATCAGCCTTACTGGGCCCTAGTCCGAAATGTACATCCTCAGATCCCAGACTGATGGAACTTCGCCCAGCACTCTGCTGCAGCAAGTCTCTCTGGTGAACCTGGCTCCAGTTAAAATTTGAGAGTCCCTGTACTAGGTAGTATTTCAGAAACCACCCAAGATATTTCAGTTCATCTACACGTGTCTCAGATCTCTAAGAACTTAATCAGCCCACGATCCTTGAAAATGACCTGTGCTCATTCTTTTCTGTATCAAACAGGGAACTTTATTTTTCAGGATTTCCATCTCTCAAATGGTAACATTTTCTATATGCTTGCTATATTCCAGGCATATGGATAATACTGTCACATGGGTTGTTGCATTTTATCTGCACAATAACTTTCTATGATAGACATTGTTATCTTTGTTATGCAAATAAGGAAACTGAAGTTCCATAAAATGAAATAACTTGCTCCAAGATCCACAATCCACAAGTGATGAAACCAAGATTCAAACCTCATGTCTGTCTGTAGAATCAGTGTACTTTCTATTTGTCTTACCGCCTCTTTATACCAGGGGGAAGAATCAGGGAGATCTAGTATGAAGAACAGAAGCATCCAAGGATCCAGTGTGGAGTCATCTTTGCACATCACTGGTTCTTACCACACG
Organism: Dasyprocta punctata; assembly: GCA_004363535.1. Lineage (NCBI taxonomy): Eukaryota > Metazoa > Chordata > Mammalia > Rodentia > Dasyproctidae > Dasyprocta > Dasyprocta punctata. Next base: position 16,686 of record RJWM01007171.1, on the reverse strand, counting down.
GTTCTTGTGATCATGAGAGTCGACCAGTTTGATGGTGTTCCAAAGCTCAGAATATGGTGCAGTGGTGGAAACCACAGGGACGCAGACTTAGGCTTGACCAAAGGGAATAACTTTCAGTGGTCACCTGAATTGTCCAGTGCTGTCTGGGGCTGGAAGCTCCTGTCACTGGGCTGTGTGAGCTCAGGCTGAATGAGTGCCATCCAGATGTTACAGGAGGAAGACTGACTGACTCCTTCCTTCCATGTGACACTTCTTACCCCAGAGGAGAGGCCACGTTCTTCACCACAGCCAACAACTGTCTCTGATAACCACAAACTGCAGCTCACTTCCCGCGAAGACATTAGTGAGGGCTCTGTCTGTTCACTCCTTTCTCCCCAGAGGTTTCATCACGTTGCCGTGTGTGCACATTGCGTTACACTGATGCTTCCCTTCAAGCAGCGAGCCTTGCTCCTACTGCATTGTAGCCATTTAGGGACAGCTAGATAACGTCTGCTAAGAAAGCACCAAAGGGGTGTGATGAAGGCTTATAGGCCTATGGGGTCTTAGTCTCCCCCCGAATCTCAGTCTTCTCATTTCCTGTGGTTTAAAGGATTCAAAAAGCTTGGGAAATTGTATGCTACAACCATATCCTTTTCCAATCTACTTACAAATAGCAAAACATCTTTGGCAAATTCATTTCTGATTCATCAAGAATGCTCTTCCTCATTTGCTGCTGACCATCTGACAAACAGTCTATCTGAGCGGACAGTTTCTTGGACACACCTGGTTCCTGTGTGTGTGTGTGTGTGTGTGTGTGTGTGTGTGCGTGCATGTGTGCTTAGAATAATGGGCAGCGGGCTGTAGCATGATGTGATATACAGGAGAAGACAGTGAACAGGAAAGAGTCTTGACCTCATCTCCCTCCAGGCAGTGAACTGCGCCCCATGGTTACCTGAGGCAGTTGCAGTGGGCAGCTAGTTGCTTCCCAGGGACAGAGACCCGAACATGCTGCTCTCCATCTTGAACCTCTTGGTCAGGCGCAGAATGCTTCAGGTGCAAAGCATGGAAAACGTAAATGCAAGTCTGTCCTTAAACACGCCACATGGTGAACTTTCTCCACTAAGGGAGGCAGGCCAAGTAGTGGTTTTTGGATTTTAAAAGCTCACTGGCCCGTCAAAGATGGCTGTTGTGGAATATGGTTTTGGAAGCTTTTTTAAAAGCCACAGGGTTTATTTTTAGAGTAAACCTTAACCTTGAAAAGCCTCTTAAAGGAGCCACAGAACCTCAGCCAGCTGTTCCCAGAGGTTCCAATGTTGCCTTTTCTTGTGCTTGACGCAACAGGAGGTTAAGCCGAAGCTGAGGGAGGCCACCCTGACAGGGTGCGTCCTCGGAGCCACGGCGCTGCACTGGGAGTCATCTGTGGAGACAGAGAGCACCGACCAACAAGCAGAGACTGTGGAGTCACAGACACACAGAGCATCAGATGCTCTCCTGAAACAAAGGCTGCTTCAGAGCCATTGATCAGCCCTTCAGGTGCATCCGACCTCTCCCCTGAAACCCACTTTCAAAGAGGGCATCCGCTTGGGTGTGATCCCCTTCCACTATGAGGAGACACTGATGGGGCATCCACACCGCAGGATTTTAATTCAGTGTTTGCGGGCAAAGAGTGGATGCAGGTGGATGCAGTCCCCAGACAAAGCTGAAAATTAGTGGGAAAGGCGGACACGGGTCAAATGTTCATACGCACACAAAACTGCAGATGAAATAGTGTCACTAAAAACAGTCAAGGATTTATAAAATCTTCCTGCAGACTCTGAGCTGGTCTGTGGGATTAGGGTACATTTGATGACAAGGGAACTAGTTTGCAATGGAATCTAGAGGGTGAGCGGATGGTCACAGGCAAGGCGAGGGTCATGCAGGGTCAAGGGAACATCCTTGTGGAAGTTTTCAGACAGGGAGTGCAGAAATGCAGCCTTTTGGAAGAAGGGCAAGCAGCCCAGGTGTGTAGCACAAAGTGCAAGGGAACTGTGTGGAGGTTGGGAGCATGCAGGAGGCAGAGCTCATGTGGCAATGCTGACCATGCCGAAGACTGTGATCTTAACTTCCGATTCACTTTGAGCAGAAGCCAGGTCACTCATATAAGAGCTGCAGACTCTTGTGTTGCTAAGCGTTGCCTTAAAATAGGTTACAACTCTTTCTTTAATAGGTGAAGCCTAAAAAATGTAAGGGAAGTGATTCCATGTGACTTGAGAGGCTGGAGAACTTTACCTGGCCACTTTCTCCTTCTGGAATGTCTGACACCGCACTGGGAAGATACTCAGGCAACCATGCAGAGGCCAAATAGGGAGAACTGAGGTCTCTTTCCTACAACCAGCACCAGCCTGCCGGCCAAGTCACAGGGTCTTCAGCCCTGGCTAAACCTTTGGATGGTGCAGGCCTGGCAGATGCGTCTCCACAGTTTTACGTCTCCTTTCTTAAATGTGCAATGCAATAAAGAAAAAGAATTATGCTGTATTCTTACGAAAGAGGTTATTTAACTAGTTTTTACTATGAGTCATATGTACTGTGAAGGCACTGTAGTTAATTACCAAAATGCCACCCTCAGGTATCATCGTCTTGCAGATGAGGAAACATCTAGTCTTACATTCACAATCTCGCCCTTTGAATTTTAATTTGTTTTGACCTTGCCTTTTTAAACCCTTCTCATGTCTTCATTTCCTTGTCTGCATAGTGGGGGATGGGGCCAGAACCAGTACAAAATAAAGTTATGTGAAGATTAGGGGAGTCAGTGTGTATGAACTACCTGGAACAGCGTCTGATATATTCTGATAGATATATTACTCCTTAGTTTCTATCATTATATTAAAAACAGTGCTTCAAAAATTCAGAACAAGATTTTCTGTAAGCCATTTTGCTCTGTCCATGATCCATCTCTCTGACAATAATATTTTTTTCCATTTTTTTAAAACATTTTTCCGTCTGTTTGGTCCTTGCAGCAATCCTGTGATTCCGCATTGCTGCCTTGATTTTTAGCTGAACAAATTGAAGCTGAGAAAGGTGAGTGCGAATTTCCCAGGAGGCAAAAGAAACCAATCAAAGTGAGAAATTTAGCTAAGTTAGATACAGAAATTCATCACGAGATGCAGGAATGACTTGGGGAACTCACGGTTAGGAGTGAACTGCAGGGAAAGCCCCCGAGACAACAGGACTGGGAAGGGGAAAGCTCCAGGGACACCAGTGGTGCTGCTCTGCTTCTCCCTCCCCCAAGCTCTGCCCGGATCATGGGCTCTGGCTCTTTTTGTTGTTGTTGTTGTTCTCTGTTGCCTGACTTTCTCAGCTACTTAGTGCAGTAGTTGGGTTATAGTGTGCTCCCGGGGGCCCCAAGTTCTCGTGTGACCGTGCTAAACCTTCCGCACCTCTTGGTTTTCATTCCCCGCCGGCAGGAACTCACTCCTACAGATTCCGTTTTTTCTTTTTTCTTTTAATTTAAGAGAAAAAAGACACAGAAAAAGAAAAACAAAAAGCAAAAGAGATAAACAACAACAAATCCAATACAATAACAGTATAGATTTATAAAACAAGATGATAGGAATTTGACAAGGGTTGTAATATTGCATGCATATCGTTACCTTCAAAAGGGTTGCTTAGATTAACAGATATAGACATGTAAATTTGATCTAATCCTATGAATATTAACTGTTCTTTTCCAGTAACTAATACATTCAATAGTATAATCATTTTAGCCATCTTATGTACATATATATACACACACACACAAATTTATGTCTTTTTCCTTTTCCCTTTCTTCTCTCCTCCTTTTCCCTATCCCAATTACTTTTCCTCTTTGAGCAGTTTCTTATCCTTACACAGTATTTATTGTAGATTTTGTATTGTATATACTTTTTCAGTTTCTTACACTAGGGAGACAATACGTTATTTACACATGTGAGTTTGATTTATCTCACTTATGAGTATGGTCTCAAGTCGTGTCCATTTACCTATAAAAGTCTCAATGCAATCTTTCTTGATAGCTGAGTAGTACTCCATTGTATAAAAATACCATATCTTTTTTATCCATTCCTTGATTGATGGGCACTTGGGTTGTTTCCAAGTCTTGTCTATTACAAATTGTGCTGCTATAAGCATGGGTGCACATATACCACTGTGGTACGATGTTTTCAGTTCTTCTGGGAAAATGCCCAGAAGCAGGATAGCTGGGTCAAATGGAATCTCTAATCCTAACTTTTTAAGGAATCTCCATACTGATTTCCACAATGGTTACACCAGCCTACATTCCCACCAACAGTGGAGAAGAGTTCCTTGTTCCCCACAGCCCCTCCAGCATTTGTTATTGGTTGATTTCTTGATCTTGGCCATTCTTTCTGGGGTGACTCCTACAGAATCCTGCTGGAAGGTCAAGACAGTGAAAGCACTCCTACAAAGGCTCAGAACAGCAGGGGCGAACCTATGGTTTGCGATATCATTGAACACTTTAGAAGTTTGCCATCACTGGCCTAGAACATGAAGTGACTTTCTCAGTCATTTCAGCAATTGAAGTGACTTTCTTCACTGGAAGCCATCTCCCCATGAGGCCAGCATTTTTCCATAACTGCTTCTGCTCAGGAGCCCAGCTTCTGACCAGGTCAAGGTGGAGCAGATTTGTGGACTCTCCTAACAGTGGCCTTTCTGCAGATGAAACAGGCCACAGGCAGGCAGCACCATTATTGTAGCCCCAAATATTGGGTATGGTAATCCAAATACTGAAATCTTTTCTCTAGTTTTCCTCACAATCCAAGAAGTTATATTTATAAATCCACTGAGACGTTATAGGAATCCTGGCAAATGAATTCCAATCTACCATCCCCAACTCAACCCACAGCGAGAGTAAAGATTCCGAGACATATTCAAGGTTAAGGGCAGCCACGGGGTCCTGAGTCCAATCCTCGTGAGGACATGCAGACAAAGGCCTTGATCCTAGGCCTCTCCCAGAATTTATTAACTAGTGAAGCAAGGGGGTGGCTTGAGGATGAGTGACAGTGAGGATAGCGGGAACTACGTGAGTAACTTGAGCTGGCTAGCAAGGTAGTGAGAAAGGTATCTCTGCAAAATGCAGATAAAGATATGCAGGGGGATCAATTTGCACAACCCAATCAAGATAGCAAGTGGATTGTTTTAGGAGGCTGCTGCTTTAGTTTGCAAACTTTATGCCCTGGGAACTCATAGCCTCTTTCTCGAGGCTCATCCCCAGTTGACATTCCTGGAGCTCATTGGCTCTGCCATCCTGCTGTGTGTTACATATTTTACAAAGGTCACTATGGGAGGAAACAGGACACTGTCTGATGACTTTAAAGACTACATACCAGTATCTGCTTCCGATATGTAAACTTTTATGCCCTGGGGACTCATAGCCTCTTTCTCGAGGCTCATACCCACTTGACATTCCTGGAGCTCACTGGCTCTGCCATCCCGCTGTGCCTATATATTTTATAGAGATCACTATGGGAGGCAACAGGACACTGTCAGATGGCTTTAGAGATTACACACCAGTACCTTGGCTAGCCTTATTTGCAATGCTTAGGGCCAATTGAAGAGAGAAGGATACATCATAGTCAGCTCTGTATATATCAACATAAGGAAATAAGTCTCAATATAATCAAAGTTGCAACAATTGTTCTGCATTCAAGGGGACCCACTCAAGTTGTCTCCCACAACCATGAGCTATGTTACTGGAAATACCACCTCCTCCTTCTCCTGGTGAGAGGACTTTGCCTTCAAAGGTTTTTCTGCAAGAACCACCTTCCCCTTACAGTAGTCCCTATCTCTTATTCTTTGGGGATATGTTTTAAGACTCCCATGGGTACCTGAAACCAAGGATAGTAACAGAACCGACGAGTTGTGATCAGAATAGATGGTAAATATTTGGATCTTAAAAATTTATTATGTAAAAGACACATAGTCATTAATAACCCTCAAAATATTCCCCCTCACTTTGAACACAATTTTTCTTGCCACTTTTTGAAGCAGTTTCAGAAGTCCTCTTTCATGAGTGCTTTTAAGAGATATGATTTAAAAATACAATTAATATTATTGCCAAGTACCAGCCAACAGAACATGGGCTTGTAAAAATAGCACTATCTTCCTCACGCTCTGTGTTCACGAGATCCAGCATCATGTGACTTCTGGCTCTTTGTCAAAATCAAAATCGTCATGAAAGGTAAATGTTTTGAATCCATTTAGAACATCAGAGCAGCTCTGACCGTGCAACTATATACACTCACCAAAGCGGGACTTCTAGAACTTCTTCAGAAAGTGGCAAGAACAATGAGATAAGCATATTTGAGATAAGGGGCAGTATTTTGGAGGGGTTAATGGCAATGCGTCTTCTACTGTAACGGTGTTTTTATTTTAAACATTCACGGCGTAGCCTGATCACACCTCATGTTTTTGCTATGCATACACAGATACGTATGATAGTTTATAAAGTAATCACAAAAAGATTAACAATAACTGATAAAATGGAATTATAGCAGCATACTGTAATAAAAGTTCTGCTAATATGGCCTCTTTCTCACAATATCTTATAGTACTTTATTTATATTTCTCGTGATAATTCAAGGTGGTACTGAGAAAAGCATGTTATAGGATCTTTTAGCACGTTCAAGTTGCTAGCATTGCTATTTTGTGCTTGGGGTCATTACTGAGTAAGGTGAAGGTGACCTGCACACAGTCAATCTGATACCAAGTGCCTGGATTGGGTTCTAATGGGTACACAGCTTAGACAAGTTGCTGAAAGGGGGACTCATATTCTGCAAGACTTCCTCACTTTACTCAGAAATAACTGCAATTTAAGACTTACGAACCATTTATTTCTACATTTTTCCATGTAACATTTTTAGACAATAATTAACCATGGTTAACTAAAACCACAGACAGCCGAATCATGGATAGAGGGGGCTACTGTCTTAGACCATACGTGGCCATATGGCTTGCTCTGGACAACGGAACCTGAGAGGATGTGACTTAGGCAAGGACAGAGACAGGAAGTGCCATCCCAAGTTTTAGCCATGTCAGTTCTTTCCTCTACCATAAGAATGGCATTTCCTAAGTACAAGGTCCTTTTCCAGCCTGAATCTTGGGGTGAAGAAGACTCACGGAACAGAGACACACTCACCCTGCAGCAGAGGCCTCCAGTGATACCATAAGAGAGAAATGAGCCCTTGGGAAGTGGCTCATGGAGGCCCTGTCTGGAGAGCAGAGCTTTTAGAGGTAAGGGTGGAGAGACAAGGGGGGCAGCCACTGGGTGATTCCCAGCTCTCCTTCTTCACAGCCACATGGGTGGCTACACTTTTTACTGAGGGTGAATACCTTGGGGAAGATGGTTTTTGGGAACTGCTGTTTGGTTTTGAGCATGCTGAATTGAGGGGCCTGCGAGAGAAATGTGGGATAAAATGTGTACACTAGTCGTGATCTTAGAAGGGCGCTCTCGTGGGAGTTACTTGAGGCCTTGAAACTTGATGAAATCCCAGAGAGAACAGATGTGTGTGAGAACAAAGGGAATCCGAGCAACACACTAATGACACAGTCAGGGCAGGGGAGGGCGGCAGGGCCTCGGCCAGCGGCAAGCGGGGCAGCGACAAAGGAGGAGCCGGAGACCTCGAGGAAACCAGCTGTCTTAACCCTCGGCACTGAAGCTCCTCTCGGGAGAGGAATTGCCTTTGGTTTTGTCTCTTTAATAACAACAATCTGTATGTGCTTTGAAGCATCCCGTGGGGATGTTACAGGACAGCATACATACTGATTTCGAAGATGGGGTGACGAAAATAAGAAGGTTACATGGCTTGCTGAAAGTTTTTTTTTTTTTTTGGTTTTTTTATTTTAAATTATGGTTAATAAAACCCAAATAAAATCTGTCATGTAGCCTTTAAGAAGTGTATAATTCAGTAGGCTCAGAATACTTATTGCTATGCAAACTCTGTAACTTTCTTTTTAAAAAAATTGAAACTGTACTTGTTAAATAAAACTCGTCATTCCCACTCCCTCCGGCCCCTGACAGCCACTCTGCTTTCTGTCTCCCTGGATTCAGCTTCTCTTGGTATCTCACATGAGAGGAGTCATACAATATTTGTCTTTAGAGGGGAGTGGCTTATTTCTTGTAGCATAATGTTCCCAAGATTCCCCCAGGTCATAGCGTGTCAGAATTTCCTTCCCTGTTGAAGCTGAGTAATATTTTTTTGCATGTATAGACCTCATCTTGTTGACCTGCTCACCCGCTGATGGACGCTGGGCTGTCTTCTTGCGTCTGTGGATAGTGCTGCTAAGAATGCACGTGTGAGAAACTGTCACTGTGAGACATGCGGGCCTGGAGCCGAGCCCTGCGGCAGGCCGGGAAGGCAGCGGGAGGGAAGTCATCACTGCGCCGTGTGCAAAGTGGGAAGGGCTTTGCTCTCACTGCTCAGGGAGAGAGGAGAGGAGAGGAGCCCAGCAGGAGAAGTGGAAAGCGATGTCGGGGGATCTGGGGTAGGGTAGAGGGTGCCTGGTGCCAAGAGGACAGTGAATAGTGCCCATTGTTTCATGGCCAAAGGACAGAGCCACCCAGAGGTCAAAATCAAAGGGAGGAAGTGTTTCATTTCAGCTCTTCTCTTAGCACCTGTTGGGGAAGATTCATATACAGTTGTGACGTATGAGGTGCCTTTTGGTGGAAACTGAAGGAAGGACAGAGAAAGGAAGCAAGGGAGAGCAAAATGAGCCGTGACCTCTCCTGTTCAGGGAGGATTGTTCCAGGGTCACCAGAGGGGATCCTGGGAGTAAGAGTCCCCTGGGAACTCACGGGCATTTTGAGGAGGGATTCGGGCTCCTGCAGGTGGTGCAACAGGGTTTCTGTGGGACACAGCTGGAGCCTTGCCTCAGTCTTTCCCAGACCATCGCCTCCCCAACCTTCGGACGCCCAAGAGTTGCCCGCAGATCCTGGTCGAGTGCAGATGTCGATTCAGCCATCTGGTGGGGGCCTATCCAGCAACCTTGAGCTCACAGTGATGGTGCTACTGCTGTTCTGTGGATCACGCTGTGGGCTGTAGGTCCATGGGTCTTGAAGGGACGGAAAATTACCAATGGCATCCTAGCATGCTCCCTTCCTCACCACGCTCCAGCACGCTGCTTCCTGAGAACACAGACCAGGTCTGTGCCGTGCTTGGAGGGCAAGGCTGTGGCAGGGAGAGTGGCAGGAGCCACTGCTCCTTGGCAGCCCTTCCTTCAGCCTCCCTGGCCTACACCTGGTGGGGCTGGGTGCTCGCACCAGGGCACAATGAGGGTCTGTTCTTCACTCTTTGGCCCAAGGTATTAGAACAGCAATCTGCAGGGGGAACCGAAGGCTTGTCTTCTATGGTAGGCTTCACAACCTCCTCTCTCAGAAAGAAGAAGAGCGGCAAAAGGGCATTTCAAAAGGGTGTTTTTCTTCAGAAAGGTCACTTCGGGGAACCAAGCATTAATCGAGTGCTCATCGTGAGGGGTGTGTGGTAAACTCCCTTGTTTTTGACAGATGTTGAAGCAGCTGAGCCAGATCTCAGGAAAAATGTTTTCCCCTCATATCCACCCTAGCCCCAGAGGCTGCGATATAGTGGGCCAAGTTACATTCAGGGCAAGTCGGGCTCTGGCAACCTCACAGAAACCTCAGGACATGCTAGGTCTAAAGTGGGAATGGCAGCTAGGGGACATCAAATGTGAGAAGAAGATGTGAGAAGGAGGAGGAATGGGAGGAAAAAAGGAGAAAGAGGAGAGGGATGGAGAGGAGGAGGAGGAAGAAGAGAAGGAGGAGGAGACCTCACTGAACAGCACCCCTGGCTTGAGCCTGTGTTAGGAGGTTCATGTGCGGAGACCAACCATCTCCCTGATGAGTGGATCCCTCTGCTGGGGACAGTCTAAGTCAGCCAGAAGTACTCACGCGGAAAGACTGCCCTTCCTTAGGTCCAAAAGCAAGGCTGTCACCCTTTGGGGTCACAGTGGACAGGACAACATCATATCTGACCCGCACATCTCATGACGAGTGATGTGACTCAGTCCGGTCTACAGGCCCGTCTGGTACCGGTGGCAGCAAAGCCAGCAGTGCTGCAGGGAGGGACAGGGAATCAAAGCTCGCCACTCATCTGTGTGTGGTTTTGGATAAACTCCTCTGCCCCTCCAAGCCCGTGCTGCCTCATCTATAGAAAGGACGCAGTGACACTACATGCTGGAGAGGGCTTACTAAGAAAGTAAACTTAAAGCACTTAACATTTGGCTTGTCAAACCTTCCACAGAGGCTGTGACTTGTCCAAGGCCACATGACATCAGCACCGTATCTAGAATGCAGGTATTCTGATGCTAAATGCAGTATTTCTTCTGCTACATTCCATATCCTCCATTCCCCTGTCCTACAGAGACAGACACTCCCACAGTCCTCCCACTGTGGACTGTGGGGGGCCTGGTCCCGCACTGCCCTGTTCCTAGTTGTGCCTGCATTCCATCGTGTGGCCAAAGAGATGCCTTTCTCCTCTGAGCTCATGCTCACCCGTGAAGAGTGAAAGCCCAGAGAGCGTGTGCAGACTGCCTGAAGCCACACAGCAAGCCCTGAGACAGGCGAGGTCTCGGCCCATGCACATGTAACCAGTGTGTGCATACAACCATGTTTCCTGCACAGGACGGCAGGCCCCAGCATCGGGCTCCCTGGCCCAGAGCAGTTCATCGCTTGCTTTGCCTCCTGGTAGTCACTTCCTCACTTCCCACAATAACAAAAGACCAAAAAATACAAACTGCGGTTCAAGTGTGTGAAAGAGAGGAGAACTTCCCCAAGCGTATCCATCATTATGTGGGGCTCACATGTGACACAAGATTTTATCCAGCCCTCCTCACCACACTGCGACATGGGATCGCTGGCCTTGGCTATACAGCTGGTAACTCTCAATGGGACCAAAAGACTTGACAAGTCCCTGGATCTGGCGAGTAGAGACTCAGCTAGCTTCTCCCCCAGACCACGCCCAGTTTGCAGGCAGTGTCTAAGGAGCACCCCAGCGGGCCTCAGCCGGATTCTTTCAGGATGTCACAACAGGCACTTGGGGTTGGGCAGGCTAGGAGTCCAGCTCCTGCAGAAACCAGCCTCCCTCAGCTGGGTGGGGAGATTGCTGGGAGGATCAGCAGGGTGGGGTAGACAGGGGGTTGTCCAAGGGGGCAGGCGGATCGGATTTCCTGAGTGTTTGGGCTGGATGTAGTGCATGATCCAGGCAGGCGATGAATGTCAAGAATTCCAGTTGCTTCCCAGAGGGGAGGTCTGGCACGCCGTATGTCTGCACGGTCCAGCTCTGTATGTGCTCACACAGGCACAACCGGAAGGACATGTGGTCCACCAGGGTACCGTGCTGAGGTGTCACCGGTAGGATTTGATTTGAGACAATACTGGAAACCTGGAGTGTCTTAGAGGGCGAGGGGAAAGATTTCTGAGGTCACACTACCTGGGCCTCCATTCAGGTTTCTTACTGGTGTGGTTCTTGCAAGTCACTTTGGTCCTCTCTGTGTTTCCTGTTCCTTGTCTGTGAAACAGGGATACTTACAGAAGCCAGACCACCCATTTGTTGTGCACATTAAATCAATGAGAAAAAGCGAAGCAGCTTCTGACCGCTACTGTGCTAGGTACTTGGCCAAACACTCAGAGTTGTGAGGTGCTGGGCTGGGGCTCTCAGCTGGGTTGCGGTGTTCTGCTGCTGACATAAAAAAATCTCCCAAATAGGGGAGCTTGTCTGTGCTTTTCTTTCCTAAGCACGAACAAAACCAGTGTCATCATGCAAACCACAAAAATACCAAGTTCTCCTTCTCCCTGCTAACGTGGTAGCTACTTATTACATCTGTGGCCTCCTTCTGTCCTTCCCTCCTTCTAGATAAAATTATTAAGATATCCAGTCACAGAATTATCCCTGTTTCCTGACTGTACCTGATACTGAGAAAACCTCTGCTTCCTCGAACTCCCCCCAAAATCCCCAAGCTCAAGCAGAAATCCTATCATCTGTCTTTCTAATTTCCTTGACTAAAACATCCACCGTTTCCTATCATCTGGGCTTTTGTCATTGAAATGATTCAGTAAGCTCAATGTTGTTTAACTGCAGTTGTGTTCTGGGAGGCTTTGCCTGGAGAGCAGGGGTGTAAGTTAAGAAACGGAAAGCACGTAGCGCGCCCTTGGCAGGGGGAAAGCACCGTGCGAGGGATGCCCGGTTACTCCCAGGTGGGTCACCCGGGTTGAAGAGGGAAAGTGGCAGGGCTCAGAGCCATGCGACTTCAAGTTTTTATCTATCATTTAGAATAGAGGTTGAGCAGCCCTTATCTAAAATGCTTGAAACCAGAATTGCGTCAGATTTCAAACATTTTGGATTTGGGAGCATTCTGAATTTTGGATTTTCAGGTTAGGGATGCTCACCCCATAATAACTAATACATCGCATGTTATCAGATACTTCAAAACTGCAGAGAGAGAGTGAGTGTTTAGCGTGGATGATGGAATCTACTTGCCGCAGTACTGAGGGCAAGTGAGGTGCCGGTAGGAGCTGTGCTGTGCTGGCGGTGTAACTTTATTAAACTGTGACTTGAAGGTCAAAGCCTTGGGTCCGGTCAGAGGCTGCCTTGATATTTCAGCTCCACCCAAAGGTGACCGGGTGAGGGAGGTAGGCCGATTTGAAGTAGGATGACTAAAATTCCTGCACTGCTTTATCTTCACGCTGTTAAGGCTGAGGGTTTACCTTGAAGTTTCACACTCTGCAGTGAAAAGTCACTGTCAGCCTCGAGTTGACTTCAATCTTCTTTCCAGGGAGACCAGGGATAAAGAAAGCTTGTATGAAACTCAGTTGCTCTGGGAAGTTGAGAATAGATTTAATTCTTAACCTTGTCCTAGTGGTAAGGAATGAACCAGGTGCATTTCTACTTATGGCCTAATTCCTGTAGCTAGATGGTGGCAGTATGGTTCTCACTTTGCAGATAAGTACACTGAGACTTGAGTGCTAACTGATGCAATAGTGGTGAAGCTGAGTCCTCTGGTACAAAGCAAAAAGTGGGTAAACACTGGAGTAAAGGACACACGCAGTACAGTGGCAGGTCTTAGCCCCCAAACCCCAAGCTAGTTTTTATTGTCCCCTGGCCTAGTAGGCCTCTGTCTGTAGGAAAATAGTAACAGAGTTGCTGACCTCAGGCTGTTCAGGCCCAAGTCCCTCTGGAGCGTCAAGCTCGGGCAAGAACTAGTTCCAGAAACTCACTTTGGGGGAAGGTCTTCCTATTCTGGCTGCCCAGACATCTCTGCAATGATTGTGTTTTTCTATGTATTAAAAACAGCAAAACAAAGCTTACTTTCCCAATGTCACATGCTCAAGAAGCCAAGCCTTCAGCAGGTCATTAATATGTTGATGTTTTGAAGGGCTGGGCTTCCAGGCTCTGAAATAGGAGCCAGATCTGCTGGCTTGGCCTTGGGATCCCTTGGTTCACTCCTGTTAGGGCCCTCCAGCCTCCTAACTTTTACCTCCTGAAGAGGTCATTTCTCTGAGCAAGGCTTTTAAGGAACATGACAAAGAATGGAACCAACTGCAGTTGGAGCCACATTTGCCTCTTTGGGGTGATGTTAAAATTGCTGGGGCCTCTCCTGGCTCTGGTACCGCCACAGTGGTCTGGTACACTCTCTGAAACTCCATTGAGATGATGGAACATGCCCTTCTGGTTCATGAGGGAGAAGACAGAATAAGATGGGCCAGGACACAAACACGTACTCTGCCCTGTCCATCTGGCCATCCTGGAGCACCTGTGGGCGGAGCACGTGTTTACATCAGCCCCAGCCACCGGTTCCTCGGGGAATTTCATCGGGCCCCACCGGCGGCAGCACTCACCTGACGCCTCTGCAGGTGTTTGTTTTGGTAGCCGGCACTCGGCTCCTGTGTGTGATTTGGCCACCACTTCAGTGGAACTATTTCCAGACTTCTGTCTCCAGTCCATGCTTTTCTCTTCAAGCTTTTGACTCTTCTAATTGCTTATTCCCCAGTGCCTCACCCTTAATCAATTCATCATCATCCCTCACAACACCATTCTTTCCAGGATTCTCTTTATCTAGTTCCGTAACTCTGAGCCCGGGAAGCACCGTTGACCCTTCCCTTCCTAGTATATCCAATTAGTCATGAAGCTCTACCAGTCCTTCCTAAGAGTCTCCTGCAGCCGGAACTATGTAGTGCAACCCTGTCTCAAAAAAAAAAAAAAAAAATTAGGGCCAGAGTTTGGCTCAGTGGCTTAAGTGCATGCCTGGCAGGTGCAAGGTTGTGAGTTCGATCCCCAGTACCACCAAAAAAACCCACAAAAAAAAAAACAACAAAAAAGTCTCTTTCAATGGTTCCCTTTTCTCTGTTCTTGCCAATACTACCCTGATTTAGGATTGTATCACCTCCTACTTAAACAGTTACAATAGCTTCTAAAGGGTCTGTCACCCGTCAACTCATTTCCATCCAATCCATTCTCTACCTGGTCAACATATTATTTTTTAAAATATAAACCTTCAGTCAAAAAAATAAAAATAGAAGAAACTACCTCAACAACATGAAGACTATTTATGAAAAACCAACAGCTAACAATCATACTCAAAGACTGAAAGCTTTTCCTTTAAGATAAGTTACAAGACGAGGATGCCTGCTTTCACTGTTTCTGTGTGGTGTAATAGTGAATTCCTAGCCAGGGTCATTGGGCAAGAAAAATAAAAGCATTCACCTAGGGAACTTTGAAGTAAAACTGCATGTCTTTGCAGAAAGTCTTAAGATCCCACAAAAGCTGATAGAACTAATAAATGAATTAGCAAAGTTGCTAAATACAAAATCCACACACGAAAGTCAATTGCATTGCTGTACACTAACAATGAACAATCAAAAAAGAAAATTAAGAAAACATTTCCACTTCTAATAGCATCAAGGAAGAATAAAACAGAAACAAAATTATCCAAGAAGACAAAATATTTGCATTATGACAAATATAAACGTAGCTAAAAGAAATTCAGAAAGACACAAATATCTAGAAAAACGTTCTGTTTTGGTCATTGGAAAGACTTACTGTTGTTAAGAGGGTAAAATTACTCAAGGCAATTTACAGATTTAACATAGTCTTTATTAAAATCTCAATGAGTTTTTTTGCAGAATTAAAAATGATTTTTCCCTAAAAATCCATGCTAAAATTCATATGGCATCTCAATAGATCTGACTATCCAAACGATCTTGAAAAGGAAGAACAAAGTTAGAAGAAATCTCAGTTCTTGAACTCAAAGCTTACAACAAAGCTGTAGTAATTAAAACAGGAAATTACTGGAAAAAGATAGATAAAGATGAATGGAACAAAATAGAGACTCCATAAATACATTTGCATGCTTGGTCAAATGATTTTGATATGTACAATAGTTAATTTTGATGTCAGCTTGGCTAGATTAAGAAAGGCCTAGTGAACCTGAAGAACACAGTTCTGGGTGTGTCTGTGAATGACTGAGGTGTAGGCTGCAAACTAAGAAGGAAAGATCTCCCCAGATCTGGGTGGCACCAACCAATGGGCTTGTAGCCTAGATGTAATAAAAAGAGGAAGAAGAAGGAAGTCTCTCCTTTTGCTTCTTGAAAGAGGTCCAGTCTTCCCCACGGTCTTTAGACATTTGTCTCCAGTTCCTTCAAGTTTCCAGAGCAGACTTTTTAGCCTTCCAAGCCATTCTGACATGGACTTGAGACTGAAATTGAGTGCAAGAATGTGGGCCCTACCCCTGGTACTCTTTACTTGACCTTCCACAAATAAAGTTATCTTTCTGAACTTCAGTTTCTTCATCTAGAAAGTGAGGATTTCAGTGCTTTGCTTTCTAGCTTATTAGGTGTTTTAGAAGTCAAATCAGCCCATGAAGAGCAGAGTGGGAAAGCATGTCCACACGGTGGGTATTGTGTAGCATATGAATGCCAAGTGACAATCTTACGCAGTGCTGTGGTTAAATCACATGTACATGATGTTGAGAAAGGAACCCAGGCATAAAGGAGCATAACACTGCATGACTACACGTATGTAGATACAAAAGTGAACACAGTGTGTCCAAACTGCAAGCCTGGGTGACGGCTGGGCAGGGTGCGTGGTGTCGGACAGAGACACCATTGGGCTCCTGGGGTATCAGTAGTGTTCTGCTTGCTCATTTGAGTATTCATTACTAAGAGTTGTTCAGCTAACAAAAAGTCATCAAGTTGTACCTTTTGGATATGCACACATTTCCGTATGTATTATATACTTCAATATAAATGTTTTAAATATAAGACACATGAAGCTTATAAAGTATAAAGCACTAAATAATGAAAATGGATAATAATAATAATTATAAATATATAAACATAGATATATTTATACATACATGTATGTGTACACACATACATATATACATAAATTTTAAATTTCCAATTCTTTCTACCATAGTCATGGTGTTAAATACTTTAGTATGTACAGAGATTCTCTTTCACAGAAGAGGAAACAGACCACAGAAAATAAGAAATGTGCTTACTGTCAATTTGATCATGAAGAAAATACAGCTTCTAGAGCTCAGAGATGGAGGCAACTCCAAATAAAACCAACACTGGAGACGAGGAGGTCTGCAAAATCTGAGTGGTGTTAAGTCTGGGGACTCGGTCATGTTTCTCTTTTTTTTTTTTTTTTTTTTTTTTTT
>RJWM01007170.1:0-79620 GCA_004363535.1 Dasyprocta punctata | reverse complement strand
TTCCGCAGCCTCAGGCTCAGGCTGGGCTTCTGAGGCACCGCAGGGCAGGTCCTGGAAGGAAGCCTCGCTCCCTCCAAGCTCGGGAAACTTGTCTGACACCGCGCCTGAGTCCGGACAAGTCCTGGCTGAAACCTGTCAATTCTCTGCATTCGGAAAGTGGTCATCTCGAAACCCACCTCGTGTCCCTTCCTTCCCTCCCCTGCCCGCTATCGCCCCCCGCACCCACTTTCCCGCCGCCGCCGCCGCCGCCGCGCCGGGGACAGCGCTCCCGGACCCCTCGCGCCGTCGGGAAAGCGCTTCGTGCCCGAAACCGCGCTCTCCACACAGAGAGCCCAGGGAGACGCCGCCCGAGCCCAGCCCCGGCCGGCTGCTGCGGGGGAGGCCTCTCTGTACTCACTACTTCAGCTCCAAACCTGACGGAGGATCCACGACCGGAGCCTCGCAGGCGGCAGCACCTGCGGAACCCACAGCCCGGCCGCGCAGCGCCCCGCTTCCCTAGCTGGCGGCACAGCCTCCGCTCTCCCCCACCCAGGCCGCTGCCTCCTGCGGCGGTGCCCGCGCGCCCCCTCGCGGCCGCCCGGGGAAGCGCGGAGCGCACAGCGGCCCCCAGCTGTGTCTGGAGGTCAACAGGGAGGCGCTGCTGCAACCCTGCCTGCTCACTTGGCTGGAGCCCGCCTTGGGGCTGGGGCCTGGAAGACAGGGAAACCTGCCTGCTCCAAAGGCAGCTGCGAAGGATCCCCTCTCAGAAATGCCTAAAGGGCAGGATGGACTTCAAATTGCCATAGAAAAAAGGATATACTTTTGTGGCTATCAACAAAACACAAGCCACCTGGGTCACCATCAGCTGCTCCAGCAGATCACCCACTTCTTCAGCCAGGAGGACAAGTTCGCTGCTTGGGCTGAGGTGGTCCGTGAGCCAGTCCTCGCGAGGCTTGCTCAGACGGGACCACCTGAAGCTGCCACAGGCAGAAACTCGGTTTCTCCCTCCTTGGGATTTGCTGTCCTGCGGGATTTGCAAGGAATCACCTGTGTCCTGAAGAAAAAAAAGGAATACACCACCTGTCCTAGGGAGGCTGTCAGAGAAGATATTCGACAGTGCTTCTTGCTCATTAGCAGTTCTCAAGGAAAAGTCAGCAAGTAAAGAAACAAAATCTATTCTTGACTCTAACCCTGCCATCAGTTTCCTAAGCCCCAAAGGGAACCTCCATTCAGGTTTTTGTTGCAGCTGAAAAATATCTTAAAGCAAGTCATGACATTATTTTTACCATATACCGTGCATTGTCCATCATAAATAACCATCGATGCAGAAAGAACATTCTTTGTTTTGTATATATAATGTTACAACTTCTGTTGTTTTTATTGTGAAATTGTTGAGTATCTGAAGGGTCAAAAGTCTGATATTTTTCTAAGAAAGATTATTCAATACGATATTTTTAAAAGACCTCTGTCAGTGAAATTGATAGAAGACAAAACTACCAGTACTTGGAACACAGTGTACATTTCTGTTTATTTTACATTAGAACTCAATGCATGAATTCCTACTGACAAAAACACCTGTATGTATTTTTTATTATCAATCTTTCATTTGTCTCATTATTTATACTTTGGTTTTCTCATGAAGGAGAAATCACACACTATTTTAGTGTGTCTCTGATTTTCCTCACCCAGCATTATAAATTCGAGGTACATCCATTTTTCTGCAAGGAACTCAAATTTATCCTTCTTTGTAGCAGAGTAGTACTCTGTTGTGTATGAATACTACATTTTCTTTACCCATTGTCTTTTAGGGAAAAGTAAGCTATTCTCAAGATTTAGCTTTTTAAACTGTGCTGCCATAAACATACATATACATATTCCACTGATATGTGCTATCTTTTAACTCCTTTGGGGAAATAGCTAGTAGCAGAAGAGATGGGTAGAATGAGATTTCCATTTCTAGTTTTGAGTGATCTCCATACAGATTTTCACAGTGGTTGTACTAGTTTACATTGCTATCAAAAATGTAAAAGGGAGGGCCTGATATACAGCTCAGCAGCAAAGCATCTGGCTGGCAAGCCCAAGGTCATGATTTCCATCCTCGGTATCAAAAAAAAATTAAAAACATTAAAAAAATAATAATAATGTAGAGTTTCCTTTCCTACACAGCTTGATCAAGACTTCTTAGTATTTAATTTCCTAAACATAGCCATTGTTTCCGAATATTGAATCCCTGTGTTGTTTTAATTTGCATTTGTGAAATGGCTAGTGATATTGAATTTTCTGATGTATTTATTGGCCATTTGGACTTCCTCATCAGAGAAGAGTCTCATCATATCAGTTGCCCAGTTTTGGACAGGGTATTCCATCTTGAAAAGTTTAATTTTTTCAGTTCTTATATTCTTTTTTTTGTATTTTTTTTATTTTAAAGATAGTAAAATATAACAGAACATTACAAATAAAGTCAATCAAAACAAAGCAGTAGGAGTGGTACAGAACTTCGAAGACCAATAATATGAGTACAATAGCTACTATAACATACCTTGCTATCTTCAAATTAGCTGACCATTCCAACAGGTGTAGTAGGATTGAACCAAAAACAAAACGATACAAAATCAATAAAAACAGAATATAAAATAAAGGAAAAAAAGAGAAAAATAATAACGATCAGAGTAAAACAAAATGGTGAGAACCACATTGGGCCTCGAAGAACAGACAGAAGAGAGTCCCCCGTATCTACAACATTGCCTACTGTCATCATACAAAGAGACATTCAGGGTGCCGTTCAGAGGCCTGCAAAATCTATGAAAAAACACTAGTGTCTAGTTGCTTTATGTACCTTAGTTGCCATCAATTTAGCCAGACCTCAGAGCCAGCAGCTTGCTTACGGGGGGGCGGTGGTGATGTCCTTGGTGATGTCCTTGATTCTGAGCCCGCGCGCCGGTGCCCCGCAGTCCCAGCAAGTAGGGGTCCGGTTGGACCGGTTCTGGTTCTCCTCCGGGGTGGCGGAGCCCCCCGTCCCCGGAAGGCGGATCAGTTCTCCCTTGATGCCAGCTGGCACCGTGGGGCGCCAGCGCATTGCGGTCCGGTTGGACCGGTTCTGGTAGTTCTTATATTCTTGATGTTAATAATCTGCCTGAGGTGTAGCTGGCAATTTTTTTTCCTATTGTGGAGGATGTTTCTTTATTCTGTTACTTATTTTCTTAGCTGAGTAGGAATATATTTGATATAATCACGTTTCTTCCTTCTCGATGCTATTGCTTGTGCAATTATGTTTCTATTCACAATATCTTTGTCCACACCTAAGTCTTTAAGTGTTTTACTTATTTTATCTTCCACCATGTTAAATGTTTCTTTTGACATTTAGATATTTGGTCAATTTTGATTTTAGCGTAATATATTCTGTATGCAGAGAGACAGTTTTCTCAGCACCATTCACATGAAAAGGCTATCTTTCTTCCAGCATAAGCACTTGTTCTCTTGGTCAAAGATCAAGTGGTATAATATTTCTGAGGTGGTTTCTGCATCCATTCTTTTCCACTGCATCACATGTCTGTGGCTATGCCATCTGCATGCTGTTTTTCAATCACCATAGCTTTGTAACATAATGTGAAATCTGGGATTGTGATGCCTCCCACTTTGTTCTTGTTGTCCAGAATTGATTGTGCCATTCTGGGTCTCTTTTAGTTCACTATGAATTTTAGCATTCTTTTTTCTAGTTCCATGAGTGTTTTTGGTGATATTTTGATGGGATTGCATTAAATCTGTATTTCAGTTATCATAGTATAGCCATTTTGACAATCTTGGTTCTCCCTATACAGGATCAGGGAATTGTTATGGGTTCAAAACCAGCATAGGAGGCCAAGCAGCCAATTAGGAATTTCCAAGAGCCTTTATTTAGCCAGCTGGCATGTGAACTGCATGCTCCACACAGAGAGATGGCAGAACAGCCTCGATCCCTTACAATAAGCACAATTTAAAGCAAAAAACCACATCCTGATTAGCATAGTAACCAGTTACTCCTGGTTAAATCTAGGTATTTTGTCTTGAAACGTGACACTTAGTACAAAGAACTTGTTTTAGCAAATACATTCTTTTAACATACCTATGTTCTTTTAGGGGCAAACTGACCTCATTGTACTTCCTCTTAGTCACTTTCCACACCCTGGAGTGATCTGGGGGTTAGCTTTGTGGAATTTTCCTACCCAAACATTGCCCAGAGTGATGAGGAAAGAGAAAAAAACAATAAAAGCAGTATGAACAGGAAAAGAAGAATTTATAGTATTCTTGAGGACAACACGATCCATTACATAGAAGTCCCAAAACATTCCACCAGAAGACTCCTAGAGTTAATCAAATTCAGCAACGTAACAGGATGTAAAATCACTGTACAACAATTATAATCATTATTGTACACCAATCATGAACACATTGAGAAAGAGATTAAGAAACAATTCCATTCACAAAGCATCAAGAAAAATTAAATACTTAGGAATTAAGCATCTCAAAGAAGTCAAAATCTTGTGCAATAAAAGTTATACGTTTACGACCGAGAAGATCAAAGAACATCAGAAATTTGAAAGACATCCCTGTGATGGTTCACATACCATTTTGAAGAAGAAGGGTGATAGTAAATATCCTGGTCTTATTCCTGACTTTAGAGAAACATCTTTTAGCTTTTCCCTGTTTAACGTGATGCTGCCTGGCAGTTAATCATAAACTGCCTTTCATCGGTTTCAGGTAAGTTCATTCTATAACTATTTTCTTCAGGGTTCTTTTTTCATTGTGAATGAATGTTGCATTTTCTCGAAAGTTTTTGCACATTGATTGATAAGATCATGTCATTTTATCTCGTTTCTGTGTATGTGCTCAAGTTCATTCATTGGTTTGCATAAACAGAGTCATCCTTGTCCATTTGTCCCTTTGGGGTGGAAGCTACATGGTCAAGATATATTATCATTTTTGATGATTAGTTGCATCCTATTTGCCACTGTCTTGTTGGGGATATTTTTTCCTGTGTTGCTTAATGAGACAATCTCTAGTTTTCTTTTTTAGTTGGGTTTTTGTCTGGTTTTGGCATCAGAGTTAATGCTAGCTTCCATGAATGAATTTGGAAGTACTCCTTCCCTTTCAATTTCATTGATCATTTTGAGCTGTGCTGGTATTATATCCTCTCTGAAGACATCTTGTACAATTGAGTGGTGAATCTGCCAAGAAGTTGGTAGGGTTTTTATTAATGTCCCCACTTTAGTGTCTCTTAGTGGACTCTTCAGGGTACTTATGTACTCTTGGTTCATTTTAGTAATTCAAATGTATTTTGAATACCACAGGTTTCTTTAACATGCTACAATTTTAGGACTACAATTTTTGTACTTCTTATTAATGATCATCTGGACTTCAGCAATGTCCGTTGTGATTCTGACTGTCCTTTCTAAGTGCAATGAAATGGATGTTTCCTTTCCTTCTTTGGACAAGTTTAGCTAAATGTTTATCTACTTCATTCATTCTTTCAGAGAACCAGCTCTTCATCTCACTCATTCTTTGCATTAGTTTTTGTCTTGTGTGAATTTGTACTCCACTCTTTATGACTGCCCTCCATGCATCTAGTTCAGTTTGGACTGTTCTTGTCTTCTAGCCTGTAGTGGTTGATTATTAGTTTATTTCAGTTTGATTAGTTTCTATTTAATAGGAGAAATTACAGCAATACATTCTCCTCTTCGGACTACTTCATAAGTTCTGCTATTGCATGGGCATTATCATTGGATTCCAGAAAATGTTTACCTTCTTGATTTCTTGGTGACCTAATAAGTACTTTGGATTTTGTATTTAAATTCCAGGTGTATGGAAAACATCTGTGCCTTCTTTTGCCTTTGATTTCTAGCTTTGGTGAGCCATCATCTGATAGCTTCATGAGGTGATTTTTGTTATTTTGTATTAAAGAAAGCTTTATGGCCTAGTATGTGGTCTGTTTTGAAGAATATTTTGCTAAACTTCTATGAAGATTCTGTGTCCTGCTGTTATTGGATGGAACACTCTGTGGTGTTTAAATCTGTTCATTCAGTTTTGGTTCACCTTTGAATTTTTTTTTTATCTAGTTCATCTGTATATTTGTTACAGTGACATATTGAAGTCCCCCTATATGATACTGTTGATGTTGTTCTGATAACTTATGACCAAGAGTGTTGGTTTCATGAAGATCAGTGCACTGGTTTTGGGTACTGTTGTAGTCAGGGGTTACAGGGAAAACAACTGCTACAGGACACAGTGTTCGTAATACTGTTTTATAGTCACCTAAAGTTATACACAAGGAAGTGCAGGAAAATCTATCCACAACACTAAGACCCAGGATATTTAGCCGAGGGCCTGGATCCCACAGCAATGTCTTGCAAGAGTCCCACTAGAGACCCAAAACACATGACAATGCCTTCCACAGTTCCAACTGGGAATCTAAGAGCCCACAATAAGGACTCACGCCAGACTATTTACGGTTCTGTGCTGGGATGGCCAAGGTCAGTGGTGGAACTAGAAAGTCTATGCCAGCAGGGTGAAGGAGCTGTGCAGTGGGTTGAGGGTTCTACATGGGAGCTGAGAAGTCACGCTCAAAAGAAGTGGGCTGCCCTCAAGAGCACCACAGCCATCCCCAACAGCGATGAGCTCCCGCCCCCCTCCAATGATGGAGAACAGTTGAGCACAGGTCAGGAAGCCCAGCGTGACAAGCTTCTCCAGCACACAGCCTCCCCTCTAGAGCCAGGAAGTGATGCACAATGTGAGGAGCAGAGCTCCCGCAACGTGAACCACAGCCACTCTCACCGATGAGGTCCTGAGCTCCTCTGACGATAATGGCCAAATCCATATTGGTCAAGCCAGCATGACAAGCACCTCCAGGAGAACCAGCGGCTCTAATAGCAACTCTTGAAAGAACCCACAACGCCTGGCTCTTCTTCCCCACTTCCCTATTTATGCTTTCAACTTTCTTCAGGTGGAGCATCTTTACTCAACACCAGCTGAATTAATTCAGCTGGTGCTAAATTGACCACCAGTTTGTAATCCATAAGAGGTACAAATATGCCTACCACTGTTATTTCTTCCACCTTTATTTTCCCATTAGTTCAAATGCAATGTCCTTCTTTTGTCCCTTAATCAGTTTTAGCTTCAAGATTCATTGTCTGAGAATACAATTCTTAAACCTACTTGACTTTGGAGTCATGGTGCATGGAATATTGTTTTCCAACTCTTTGATTTTTAGTTTATAAATTAGTTTCTTAATTAAATGAGTCTCTGAAATGCAACACACCATTGACTTCTGGTTTTTGATCAAGTCCACTAATTGAAGTCTTTCAGTTGAAGATGTGAAGCTATCTTAATTGAGAATCATCACTGAAAGCCACTCAGTTATTCCAGTGATGGCACACTGTGTCACTCACATCTTTATTTTCCCTTTTTGTTTAACTACTTACCCTGTTAGATGTATTCACTTCATCTGACTTTTTGACTGTGTTGGCGTCACTGTCTCTATCTAGGATATTATGGAATAGTGCTTTGAGTACTGGGTTTCTGTTCATGTATCCCATATTGTGTTTGTTTTCATGGAATATGATCATGTCTCCATTGATTTTGCAAGGTAAATTCACAGGATATATTTGTATGAGTTGGAAGATAAGTTATTTTAAGGTTGGGGACACTTCCCTCCACATTCTCCTGAAACTTAAAGTATATTTTGATCAATCTTCCATAATCCTAAAGGGTTTCCTTAAAAAATTCATTATTTTCTTTTTCTGATCGCTTGTAAAGTCTGTCTTTTTGCTGGCCATATGACATTTTGAATGATTTAACCAGGGAAACTGAGGTTTTCATTGTATTTATTTAACATTCAATAAGCCCCACTTACCTGTAATGTTGTTTTCTTTTCCCAACTAGGAAAGATTTTTGCTATGGTTTCTGTAAACAGATTTTTAAAATTCCATCTTCTAATTTCTAACTGCAATTAGTCATAAGTTAGTCTTGTTAACATCATATGGTAGGGTGAAGAGTTTATTGTTGATATGAGTATTGGGGACCTGACTTGGATCCCCAATCTCCTAAATGAGTGTATGGAAAAGGCTTAAATGAGACAAGCAGTATGATTTTAGGGCTTCAGGAGGATCAGAACCCTCTAGCACAGTTCAAGACAATGACGGATATGACAAAGAGCTTCTCTGGGTAGCCCATATTAGCTTTGTGAAAAAAAGGGATAGTGAGGAAAGCATAGAAACTGATCAGGATCTTGGGAGTCACTTCAAAGACTTCTCCAAGTGGTAAATTACTCTGATTTAGGAGAACTGTCTTATCTCCATGATGACATTTTATGATGGGAATAAGACAGCAGGAGTGAGATGCCTGCAGCTGCAGTCTCTATCTACTTAATTGGGGTTGGAGCTGAGGTATCCTCAGCTGTGGCCTTATCTTGCCCTTTGAGGCATTTCTAACATCACAGGTCACTACAGTTCTCAGCCAGGGCCAGTGACTCATAGAGGTTTATTTACTATGAATCCACTGCCCACCTCCAGACTAGAGTCCTAGACCTAGGACAGACTCACAGGTAAACATAGAAAGCCACTTAGTTAATTTTAAAACCTGCTCAGAGCCACTTTGTAGTGGTCTCCACCATACGAGGATCTCTTGGTTAGGTTCTGTTTTTCAATAATTTGTTCTTGGCTTAGTTTGTTCAGTATTACTGTTTACCACATCAACCTATTTAATTGATTTGGGTTACACCCTGCCATCTGGGTTGTAAAGAAAAAATTTCTACTGCTTCTTAGAGCATCTACAGCTTCAATCACACATTAATCCTGTATTGGATTGTCCTGTGTCCCTCCAAGACCTTATGTAATTTGGATGGGGCTGAGTCAGGTGTTCGTGATTGGTTTGTTGTCTAGCACTGGTATTGGGGATGTGAGTGTTGCACCTGACCAGCAGTGGAGCCAATATACAGGGTAAGGACGAGAGGAACACGTGTCTCCCTCCCTTGCGCTTGCCATGCCACTTCACCTAGGAGACAACTAAGAATGGATTGAAACCCTGGAGAACTGTAAAAAATAAGCCTTTCCTTCCCTAATTTTGGGTGTCAGGTATTTTGTCTCAACAGCAAGTGAAAAGTAACTAAGACAAAGTCTAACTATGTAACCTTGTTTTGCCATTCATGGACTGGGGTTAGAGAGAACAATGGCTGCACCAGCAAACAAGCCCAGTCTGGGAACCAGCACCATGCTCGGGCTGCTGGTGGCCTGGGAACAGCCAGACCCCAGCCCCTTTCAGAGTGTGGGCTGGCAAACAAGAAGTACCAACACCCCCACCCTGGAAGTGACTGGCTTATCTGAAGGAACACAGGTGGTGATGATAGCTATCAAGGTGAAATGCAATTGGATGCCTGTGGTGCTTTGGTGTTTCACTAACAAGGCAGGTCTAGGGCCAGGGGTCTGATCATAGGTTCAGAGGATATGGGTATGCAGTGTGACATCTAGGGGTATTGTAGTCAGGGGCTGCAGGGAAAACAATTACATACAGGACACAGAATTTATAATACTGTTTTATAATGGTCACTCAGAGTTAAACACAAGAAAGTGCATGAAAATCTATCCACAACACTAAAGACCCAGAATATTCAGCCAAGGTCCTGGATCCCACAGCAATGTCCTGGATGAGTCCAGATGAAGACCTAGAGCCCATGACAATGCCTCCCACAAATCCAACTGGAGGTCTAAGGACTCATGCCAGGTGCTTTTAAGGATCTGTGCTGGGAAGGCCAAAGGTCAGTGGTGGAAGCTAGAAAGTCTATGCCAGTGAGGTGAAGGAGCTGTGCCAGTAGGTTGAGGGTTCTACACTGAAGCCAAGAAGTCACACTCAAAATAAGGACCAGAGTTCCCCTGAAAAGTACCTCAGCCATCCTCAGCAGCAATGAGGTCCTGAGATACTCCAAAGATGAGAATGAGTACAGGTCAGGAGGCCCAGCATGACAAGCTTCTAGATATTAAACTGCACACATCTTCCCCTTCGGAGCCAGGAAGCGAGGCTCAGTGTAAGGAACAGAGCTCCCCCAAAGTGAACCACAGCCACCATCAGCAACAAGGTCCCGAGCTCCTTGGACAATAATGGCCAAATGCATATTGGGGAAGCTAGCCCTGACAAGCTCCTCCTGGAGAACCAATGGCTTGAAACAGCAACACTTAGGAGAACCCACAAAGCCTTGCTTTCCTTCTCCATGTCTCTGTTTATGTTGGCAAATTTCCTCAGGTGAACCACCTATACTCAGCACCATGCCAATTTAATTCAGCTGGTGTTAAGTTCACCACCAGTTTTTAATCCATAACAAGGAAGGGATTTCCTTCAGAGGACTGTAGCTATTGTTGATTCCCTATGGTTTTCTTTTGAGGTCCTATATCATTTCCATTATTTTGTTTGCTTGGGTTTTATTCTCTTTTCTTTTGTTATTGCTAAATCTGATGACAGGACAAGCTATTTCAAGGATAGCAAGATATATTATGGTAGCAATTTTGGATTTACTACTGGCTTGTTTTGAAGTCCTTTATTTCATTCATTGTTTCATTTTTATTGTTTCTCTTCTATTCTGTTCTGTTTGATTTTTACTATGTCCGAAGTTATCTGCAGCTATCTTGAAGACATCAAAAGGCATTATGATAACTACTGTTGATTTCATAATGTTTTGAAGTCCTGTATCTCTTACACTGGTTTGTTTTGATTGGTTTTGTTTTGTTATATCATCTTGAAAAGCAAACTTAAAAAAAATCTTGTTTTGAGAATTTCACCCTTTGTGAATACCCCTTATATATTATATGCCCCTGCTATCTATGGCTTATCTGAGATATGGAGGGTGGGGTAATGTTCGGAGGAAGGGAAAAGGAAAAGAAGTATATTATTGAAAAGAAAGGGAATTAAGGCATGTCTATAGGTTCAAATAGGAAGCTGGACCCCGTTGGAATTCTTTTTATACCTCAGGTAAAGGCCTAGCATTGACGAGTTTCAGAGAGTATGTATGCAGATGGAGGTATTCAGATGGATGAAGTATATTTAGAAATTGAGGGAGGTTGTCAGATATTTCTAGGCAGTATTGTTTGTTTCCTATAAGCCCAATTTTGTTCAGGATTATCCTCACTTGCACTTGAATGGTACTGCTTTATTTATATTGGCAACAGTTCTTATTCTCTAATGCAGTTATACAAGTCCCTGTAACATAAATGCCATAACACAGGTGAACAGGAGGAGGGGAAGGTAACTGAGATAATGAGAAAGAGAGGAGAACAAATGGCAAGAAGCAGAAAGAGGTACAAAAAGGAGAGAATAAATACTGCTGGGGAGATGGTCAATGGGAAAAATTTTGAAGTATACCACCAAACAATACCAACACAGAAGCAGTAACCAGGAAAATACAAAAAGGAAAAAAAGGAAACAAGGAAAAGAAACAACCAAGATGACCCAAATTCAACTAAGAAGCAAAATGCAATAATTACAATAATCAAAATAAAGACAGAATTAAAAATGAAAACCTCCACAGAGACAATGGAGCACTCAGTAAAAGCTTCCTCTATGCTGGTGTCACAGGCTGATTTTGAGCAGCCAAGAGTTTGCCCCAGTGGGGTCAGATGATTTACTGGCCAAAGGCCTGAAGGCTGTAAAACCCTGTGAACATGTGTCCTGGATGCAGGCTGTGCTCCAAGCCTCTCCTCTGCCAGGCTCCATGGATCCTATTACCTTAATTGATTGTGCTGGTGGGAGTAAATATCGCACACCTCTTCATGTTCCTTCCAAGAGCTTTCCTTCCCTAATTCATGCCCCAAAACCAGCAACCTGGGCACTGCTCTCGATCTCTCTGCCCACAGGGGTCAGTTTCAGTCCTCCACAGAATCGAGTGCCACTCAAGGCCTAGGCTCAGGGACCCCCTTTGCCAGTGCCAGGCACTGAGAGAGCCCTCACACCATCTTAGGCCTGCCTAATATTGGATAAATCATGGGAGGACACCCAATGTGCTCTTGCTTTGCCGAGTCACTTTCTGAACTGGGTGTCAGTGACTCTTCTCACAGATCCCCAGGACCCACTCTGCTCTCTGTATTTCTTGTAGGACACCTTTGCCCTTCTTAACAAGGAGCAAGTGCTGGGGATTCCACCTGGGAGCCTGCCAGCAGCCATAGATAAGGTTCTGAATAATCCATGAACAGAATTCCACTTGTATGTGGGAGAAAGAGGAGCCTTAGCTGTTGTTCTTGATGGGTTATTGGGGGACAGTTATTATGTAGAAACACATTCATGAGATGGCAAACTTATAGATATTCCATGATCAATTAGATGTCTCTGACCAAGTTAATGGTCTGCTGTTTCTGCAGAATTCAATTGACCTTGATGGTGTCTACAGCCCAGCTGCATACCTCTGATGTGCACTGAGTCAGAGGAATTGCCTATTCCTTAAGGCACCCTCAGCTAATTTAAGGGCCCCTCCCCAGAATGTTCCTATTTTATGGTAATGCCCTTAACTATGCTCATTATGTAAGGGCCCTCTCCCCTTGCTCCAAGAGTGTTTCAGTATTATGATAAATAATTGCTTTGTTCCAAGACTAGCTTGCCTGTCAATATATGACTCAATGTATGTAACCAATTATGTAAGGTTTAGTTACTTGCTTTGTACCTCCCACTTATAAATTCTCTGTAAACTAAACTCTTCCTAAATTGAGTGCTGCTGCTTTTGAGGAATTATCCCTGCAACACTCCACGGCATGAAGACCAACAATCTGCTGGTGTAAAGACTGAATGCTGCCTTCTTATCTCCTTTCCATTTCCTTTGCTTTGGCTTGGCTTATGAATTTTCTAGCAACAGGGTAGGACTTCACTCTCCCTAGTCCTGCCACATGCCAGTGCTGACATGCTGTTTTCATAAGACACAAATGTGCCCCACCAGCTAGCAATGCTGAAGTGCTATTAGTTAATAGTAGGTGGATGACTAAGTGCATGACAATTTGTTTTCCCCTGCTCTGCTTTTGAAAGTTTAATACTGCTCAATAAGATATTCTATATATTCCCAATTCAAATGCCATTATCCAGATTTATAGAAGGGAAAAATCATCACAAAATTCCAATTAAATTAAAAGGGTCTCTGGATAAACAAAACAGTCTGGAAAAATAAAAACAAATACGGGCAATTTTTCTTCTTAATTTCAAAACATACTACAAAACACAGTCATTAAAAACTGTACTACTGTCAAAAAAGAGACATACAGTAATATAATAAACCTCATGCTCCACACATAAGCCCCTGCATTCATGGTCATTTGATTTCAAACATGCATCTAATCTAAGATGTAAAGGAAAATCTCTCAACAAATACAGCTGAGACATTTGGATTTTCACATGCAAATTAACAAAGTTGGACCAAAAGCTCACATCTCACAAAAAAATATTCAAAAGTAAAGTAAAAACTCAACCTGTAGAAGATAGAAAATCTGTATAAATCATAGATCTCACAAGGGTTTAGTAATCAAAACATTTAAAGAACTGGTAAAATTCAATAACCAAGAGAAAGGCATTTTTCCAGAGATACACAATTAAAAACACAGGACAACAAGCACTTGAAAATCTGACACCTTTAGTTATTAGGGAAACACAAATCAAGACCAGAAAAAAAAATGCAACCTCTCCAAAAAATCTGGAGTCAAAAAAATGAAGTAACATGTGTTGAAAATATGGAGAAATCAGAAGTTCCTCACATTTCTGTTACATTACTATGCCAAAGACTAATGATACAAATAATCATATTCCTGGAAAAGATACAAAAAGAACTAAAAGATCAAGTACAGACCACAATGACAAGTTTGCTAATGGACATACTGTATTTCCAGAGTCATAAGCTTAGAGCAGGAAGTACAATCAACAGACATTTGCGTGTAACCAGCACTTCAGAAATGTGCAAAAAATACAAATACTTTGACAGAATTGACAATGAAAGAAGGGGTAGACGTGTGAAGAACACAGGAAGAAACAGCTAAATCAAAGATTTGGCATAATTTGCATTTTATAAAAATAAGCAATAAATAAAAACTAAGGACTAGGAATAAGATCAAATTTTCTCCCTTCAGAATGGTTTAAAAAAGACAGAAAACTTCTCTAGGCCTTGAATGATTCTACTAGAATCCAAGGACTACGATGGTATGTTTTGATGTCTTCACACAGGTAAGGAAAGTAGACTGTCTATGGCCAATGCCCTTATCTGTAAGACTTCAAATGATTATAGTAGTACATATCAAACAATGATGATGATTAATTGCTTTAATTTATACAATGTCCTCAGAATGGTACAGACTTCTCATATATTAGCCTTTCTGTTTGAATCTCATTACAAGATCATTTTCTATTCGTCTGAGTATGTGAGCAGGAAAACTGAGGCCATTGCAAGAGAACTTTCCAGCGTCAGCTTGATTCTTAACAAGGAACAGGCAGAGTAGCCACTGACTGGATTATTACAACATGCAGGATGTAGGAAATATCCAACATTCTAGACAGAACCATTGCTGTATTGGTAAACACACGAGCTGACTACAAGGGCATATCTTACAGCGCCAGATTTCTCTTCTGTGTTCAGAGAGTTGACAGTTTTCAGGAGAATAGCATTAAGTAACTTCCAGACAACCAGGAAAATCTTCTGATCTGTGAAGATGAGATGCACTCCTCTCAGCACTCCCCTCTGCAAGGCTGTCAGACCAGAGGGAAATCCTTACCACTTCTTCAAAGTCAGTTTAACAACTCACATTTAGTTTCCTTTTCATTTGTTACATCATTCTCATTGCTATTTTTGCACTACCCATCCATGATGCAATCCCTGATGATGAAGTAAAACTAAATTTAGTTGTGAGTTTTAACAATGTAGAGAGCATTGCCTCGGGCTGTTACACTTTAAAGAGGCAGAAACTGCTTCAGAAACTAGAAGCTCAAGGTCAAAGTGGATTATAAAATAAACACATGTGTTAGTAGAGGTGGTAGAAATGATTCTGATGCAGATCTATGTGTCCAGAGTGCTCCAGAGAGACAGAAACAATAAAATAGATCAAAGGATGTATAGTTAGATGAGAGGATTTAGTAAGTAAATTGGTTTGCATTACTATTGTGGCTGAGAAACTGCACAAGATATAGGAGCTCACATACAAGCAGGAGCCCCTGGATGCCAGCAGCGTGGTTCATTCCATCCCTGCAAGCCATAGAACCAGAGGAACTGAACCTGATTTCTAAGTTCAAGCCCAGACCCAAAAGTTGGGCCAGTAGTACAGTCCTCTGAGTCCAAAGGGCCAAGGACTCTGCACTTCTGCACTGCCAGCAGTGGCATAAAATAAATGTAGTAATAAAGCTTTTTAACCCTATTTTTAACTCACATAAAGGACAGGTCTCCCAGCTCAATGAGGGAGAAAAAAATTGCCTTTCCTTTGCCTTTTTTATTTTATCTGGGACTGAAGAGTACAAATATCGGAAATGTTCTTCTTTTTCCCCCTCAATTCATTGATTCAGGTATTAGTTTCCTCTAGAAACACTGCCACAGACATGTAGAAATAATCTTTCTACTATTTCTCTTGGTATTCCTTCAACCAGCTGGTTTGAAATAAACAATTGCCATCATAACCCCTATGAGTGATTCTGGGAATAAGACCAGTGGTATAAGTCTTGGTGTCCAAAAGGCCAGAAAACCAAAATTCTGCTGTCCACCTGTGGAAAAAGATGTGAGCTCCAGTTCCATGAAGGTGGTAAAACTGCCCTTTCTTTGCCTTTTTTCTCTTATGTGGGATCGCAGATGAATGGATGCACCACCCAATGTTGATCTTTCCCCCTCAATTCATTGATTTTGGTGTCAGTTTCCTCTGGGAACACTGCCACAGACATGCAGAAATAATCTTTCCACTATTTCTCAAGGTATTCCTTCATCTAGCTGGCTTGAAACAAACAACTGCCATCACAGCCCCTATGGGTGTCTTTGAGAATTACACATATTTAGCAGAGAATGGCCTGGTACTCAAAAGGAAAAGTATATTCAGGCTTAGGGCAAATTGACACCTGTAACTGAGAGTGTCACTTTGGGAACACTGTGTCCTGATGAGACACAGTGGAAGGTGTTGGGTGGGCAGCAAGCCATGGCTGGGGGATTCCAACTGTGGGAAAGCATGCAGACTGGAAGACTTCTGGCTGTCTTTATATAGAAAAGGGGGAAAAAATATCTTTCCCACACCAGTTACAAGGCTCATGGCTAACTCTCCTATAATAAAAGACAGATCACAAGTGAAAGGAGTAACAAATTTATTTAACAAAGATTACAAGAGGTGGTAGCCATTAGACACAAAGACAAAATGACCTAGAGAAAGCTATGTATTTCTGTTAATTTTAAAACAAAAAAAGAATAAAAACAATGATACAGAATTTTATAACAAAATAATAGGAGATGAACAATGGCTAATACAATGCATTGTCATCTTCAAAGCAGTTGCTCAGATCAAAAAATATACACATGAGAAAATGATCAAACAATGAAAGCACTAACCATTCTTTTTGGTGAACAGAGATTAATAGTATAATTATCTATAGTCTTTTTCCTTTTCTTTTCTCCTTTCCCCCGTGCCAGTTGTTCTTTCCTTTGGAGTAGTTTCTTTCCCTTTCACTTTCACAATACCTATTGTACATTTCAGATCTTATTTGGTTTTACAGTTGTTTACACTAGGAAAACAATACAATGTTTACACATGGAAGTCTTATTTATTTCACTTATGAGTATGGTCGCAAATTGCATCTATTTACCTATAAAAGCCTCAAGTTCATTCCTCTTTATACTTGACTAGTACTGCATTGTATAACCATACCACATCTTTTTTATTCATTTCACATTTGATGGGCATTTGGGTTGTTTCTAAAATTTACCTATTACAAATTGGGCTGCTATAAACATGGGTGCACATACATTGCAGTGGTATGATGTTTTCAGTTCCCTTGGGAAAATATCCAGAAGGGGAAGATCTGGATTGAATGGGACCTCCAATCTTAGCTTTTTGATGAATCTCCACACTGATTTCCATAGTGGTTGCACCCATCCAGAATCCTACCAACACTGGACGAGAGTTCCTTTTTCCCCATACCACAAAGGCAGTAGTTTCTGGTTGATTCCTTCATGACAGATACTCTTTCTGGAGTGAGATGCAATCTCAGTATTCTGTTCATTTGTATTTCTCAAATGACCATTGATGTGGAACATTTATTCATATAGTAATTTGCCACTAGTATATCTTCATCTGAGAAGTGCACATTCATCTCAGATGCCTATTTTTGGATTGGGTCTTTCAACCTGAGGGACCTGATGTTTTTTCAATTCATATGTTCTAAATAGAAGTTCTTTGTCTGAGAGACAGTTAGCAAAATTTTTCCCACTATGATGTGCAAAACGTTGTTAATAACATGAGATTCCAGTTGTTGATTCTTTGAAGTGCTTCCTGTGCCATTTGCATTTTGTTCATGAATTCTCTGCTTACCCCTGTGTCTTCAAGACTTCTACCTACCTTATCATCCAGAAGATTTAGTGATTCTGTTTTAATGTTTAGATCTTGGATTCATTTTGCATGGTAATAGACACGGGCCTAACATTTGGCATGTGGAATGCCAATTTTTTCAGCACCTTTTACTAAAGAGGCTACCTTTCTTCCAGAGAACCTTGGCTCCTGTGTCAAAGATAAGGTAGCTGATGGTTTTTGTGGTTTTGTCTGCATCTTCTAATCTGTTCTATTGATTCTCAGGACTGTATTTTGCCAGTACCATGTTGATTCTATCACAGAAATTTTGTAGTATAATTTCAAGTTAGGAATTGTGATTCCCCTCTGAGAGGCCTTTGTTGCCTAGAATTGCCTTTGCTACTCTAGGTATCTTTTGTGTGTGTGTGTGTTTTCTTTTCTTTTCTATTATTTTGTTTTGTTTTGTAGGTACCAGGAATCCATGTCAGGGCCTTGTGCTTGCCAGACAGGTGCTGTGCTGCTAAGCTATATACCCGGCTCCATTCTCTGTTTCTTATATTTCCAAGTGAATTTTTGGAAATGCTTTCTCTAGATCTGTGAGGTGTACTACTGGTATTTTGATCAGAGTTGCATTAAATCTGTGTAAAAGTTTTGGCAGTCTGGCCATTTTCACAAAGTTGCTTCTTCCTATCCATGAGCATGAGCAACAGGTATCTTTCTATGTTGTGATATCTTCTCCTAGTGATTTTCAAATGCACTATAATTTTAAATATATAGATCTTTTACACCCTTTATTAGATTGATTCCCAAGTATATCATTTTTTGGGTGCCATTGTGTCAGGTCTTATTGCCCTAATTTCTCTATCAATGCACTTGTTATTTGTGTATAGGAATGCTATCGATTTTTGAGTGTTGAATTTGTATCCAGCTATGCAGCTGAATTTGCTTATTAACTCTAGTAGCATTTCGGTGGACTTTTGGGGGTCTTCTATGTAGAGTATCACATCATCTCAAAATAAGGATGATTTAATTTCTTCCTTCCCTATCATTATTAGTTTTATATGTCTCTCTTGTCCAATTACTCTGGCTAACGTTTCCAGAACCATATTGAATAAGAGTGGTGACAGCAGACATCCTTATTTTGTTCCTGATTTTAGGGTGAAAGCATTCACTATTTGTCCATTTATTATGATGTTGCCTGTTGGTGGCTTTTATCAGATTGAAATAGAGACCATCTATTCCAATTTTCTCTAGGGATTTATCAAGAATGAGTGTTGTATTTTATCAAAAGCCTTTTCTGCATGTATTGAGATGATCACGTGATCTTTCTCTTTGGCTCTGTTGATATGGTGCAGTACCTTTATTGATTTCCATATCAGAACCTATGCTATATTCTTGGGATGAATCCCACTTGGTCATGATGTACACTCTTCTTGATGATTTGCTGCATTGTGTTTGCTAGTATTTTATTAAGCATATTTGAATGTATGTTCATTAGGGAGGTTGGCCTGTAGTCCTCTTTTGTGATTGTTTCTTTCTCTGCTCTGGAATCAGAGTAACACTTCCCTCTAGGAATGAGTTATGCAGTTGCTTCCCTTTCATTTTCATTAAAGAGCTTGTGGTGTTTTGGTGTTAAATCTAAACTTCTTGCAGATTTCAGCCATGAGTCCATCAGAATCTGGACTTTTTCATGTTGGTTATCTTTTAATTATGTTTTCCATTTCATTAACAGATACTGGGTTATTCAAAATTTTTATACCTTCTTGATTCACTTTTGGTAATTCATACATTTCTAGGAATCTGTCCATTTCTTTTGTGTTTTACATTCTATGAGAGTAAAGATTTTTGAAGTTGCTATCAATGATGTGAATTTCCACCAGATTTGTAACATTTCCATCCTTTGCATTCCTCCTGACATGAATTTGAATTTTTCTTTTTTTTTTAGCACCAGGGATTGAACTCACAACTTTGTGCCTGCCAGACAGGCGCCTAAGCCATTGAGTCAAACTCCCAGTCCTGAATTTGAATTTTTTGTTTCCTTTACTTGATAAGGTTGGCTGGGGGTTTATCAATTTCATTTATTCTTTCTAAGGACCATCTCTTTGATTCACTAATTCTTTGTACTCACATTAATTTCTGCACAGATATGTAGAATTTCTTCCTTTGTATGAGTTTTGGCCTTTAATTGCTCTTCTTTTTCTACAAGGTGTGGGGTTTTTTTGTTTTTATTTTTGTTTTTGTTTTGCCTGGGATCGAACTCACAACCTAATGCCTGTCAGGCAGGTGCTTATGCCACTGAGCAAAATCCCCGCCCCTTCTACAAGTTTTAGATGCAGTATTAGGTTTTTTATCTGTGCTCATCCCATATTCCTGATGTGAGAATTTGCTGCTATATATTTCCCTCTTAAGACTGCTTTTATTGAGTCTCATAGGTTTGTATGTTTCATCTCCATATTCATTTGATCAAAGATATTACTTCTTTAATTTCATCAGTTATCCATTGGTTGTTTAGGAGGTTGTTAATTAATTTCAATGTGTTTCTGGAGTTTTTTCAGTTTGTTTTGGAATCCATTAATTTTCAATTTCATTGCACCATGATAGGATACTATGCATGGGATAATTGCATATATTTAAGCATGTTCTATGGGCTAGTATATTGTCTA
Source organism: Dasyprocta punctata (assembly GCA_004363535.1). Taxonomy (NCBI): domain Eukaryota; kingdom Metazoa; phylum Chordata; class Mammalia; order Rodentia; family Dasyproctidae; genus Dasyprocta; species Dasyprocta punctata. Next base: position 59,468 of record RJWM01007170.1, on the reverse strand, counting down.
CTTTAGAGGAACGTCCCATGTGCAGCTGAGAATAATGTGTAATATGATGTTACTGAATAAACTCTCTGTAAATGCATATTAAGTTCATTTGCTCACACTTGATTCAGTGTGATTTATTTGCCTTCTGTTTAGTTGACCTATCTCTTTGTGACAATGACCTATCAAGGACCCCTTTACAATTGTGTTAATGTGTATTCTTCATGCCCATTAAGATCTGTATTATAGGGACAAGGGGTTTAGGTCAGCAGCACAAGTGCCTTCCTGGCAAGCACAAGGTCATGAGTTTGATCGCCGGTGCCAAAAAAAAAAAAAAGAGAGAGATCTGTCTTATATATTTGGGTGCTCCCATATTTGATCCATATATATTTATGATTGCTATATCTTCTTCTTGAACTTTTCCACCAAAGAAATATGCAGTGACCTTCCTTATCTCTTTTTTCATTTTTGGTTTGAAGTTCACATTATCTGCAAACAGCATGGCTACTCTGCTTTTTCCAAGGTTCCTGTTGCATGGAGTATTGTTTTCCATCCTTTGACTTTCAGTCTATGAGGTTCTTTTGAGTTAAATGTGTTTCTTGTATACAGCATACTGTTGGATCTCCCTGACTTCTGAGGTTTTCTCGATCTTCACAAAGTCATCTTTTGGGATAGCAGGCCTTCACCTTCACAAGGAGATGTGTTATGTAGAGCCCCTTGCAAACTCATCTATTAGAAGCAGGATCCTGTGGTTAACAGGCAGAAAACTTCAACAAAGTCACAGACCAAAATGGGACAAAATACAGATGGACCTTTTGCTTTCACTCAGGACCTGGTAAAGTATTATATGGGCCATTAAAAGTAATGTTACATATTCTTTGACTACCCCTTAACTCTCCCAAACCATTGTGTCAACCTCAAGAAACAGGTGCAACATCAAAGCCATGATGCCTTTACAAATAGATCACATGAGAAAATAAAACCACTGAAATCAACACACAGGGACAGAAAACAAAGAAAGACCAGGGCTCTTACCTACAATAAGAATCATGACTTCTTTTTTCTTTGGAGGAATTCAGGTACTTAAAAGCTGCTTATCTTAAGAAATAGTGACTTTTCATTTGGATCTACAAGTGTTTTCACACCAGTGGGACAATACAATGTTTATACACATAAGTCTAGTTTATTTTACTTATGAATATGGTTTGAAATTGAATCCATTTACTTGTAAAACTCTCAAGTTTATCCTTTATGGCAGTGTAGTGCTCCATTGTATTAAAAGACAAAACTTTTTTTTTAAATTTATTTCAGAGAAAACAGACACAGAAAAGAGAAACAAAAAGCAAAAGAGACAAACAAACAACAACAAATCCAATATGATAACATTATACATTTACAAAATGAGATGACTGGAATTTGATAGTAGTTGTAATATTGCATATTGTTACCTTCAAAGGGATTGTTCAGATTAACAGATATAGACATGTAGAATTGATCTAATCATATGAGTATTAACTGCTCTTTTTCAATAGCTAATGCATTTAGTAGTATAGTCATTTTAACTATCTTATGTATACCTATTTATAAATTTATGTCTTTTTCCTTTTCCCTTCCTTCTTTCCTCCTTTCCCCTTAGAATACCTCTTGTTGTCTTTAAAATAACTGCCCATATTATCAGGCCTAATATAATCAAACAAAATAGTTCAGAATAACACCAATAAAAAATTAAACAATGGTCACAGAAAAGAAACAAAAAGCAAAAGGGACCAATATACAACAACAACTAATCCGATACTGTAATATTGTAGGTTTACAAACTGAGATGATTTGAATTTGACAGTGGTTGTAACATTGTATATCGTTACTTTCAAGGGGGTTGCTCAGGTTGACAGATATAGACATGGAAAATTGATCTAATCATATGTATATCAACTGTTCTCTCTCCATAGTTAATGCATTTAGTAGTATAGTCATTTTAACCATCTTAAGTATACCCACATATAAATCTATGTCTTTTTCCTTTTCCCTTCCTTCTTTCCTCCTTTCCCCTTGTAATAACACTTGTTATATTCACAATAACTGCCCATACCATCAGGCCTAATATAATCAAACAAAATAGTACAGAATAAAACCAATAAAAAATAAAATAACGGAAGCAATACATAGTAATATAATGTTGATTTCTATAATACCTCATATTATCTTCTAAGCGGTTGCCTATATCATGTTACAATATAATCAAATGACCAAAATAGGTTAAAATCACTCAAAACAGAACAATGAAAGCAATACAGGGTTTCAAAACAAGGTGATCAAATATCAATAAAGGCTACCCTAATATATTTTGTTATCTTTGAAACAGCTGTCTATGTCATCATATATAATGAAATTAGGCAGGTCAAGATAGAATAAGATCAAACTAAACAGCTCATTGAAAACAATACTGGACTCAAATCCCAGTGATGGATTATTCAATTGTCTGCCCCACTCAGTGATATCCCTCAGCCACTGTTTCTGGAGCTGTGGACACTTTATCTCTCTCTAGAATGTCCTTCAGTATTCTTTGTAGGGTTGGGTTGGTGGTCATAAATTGCTTTAGTTGTTCTTTGTCATGGAAGTATCTTGTTTCTCCATTGATTTTGAAAGATAATTTTGCAGGATACATCAATCTGGGTTCAAAGTTGTTTTCTTTCAGGGCTTGAAATACTTAACTCCAAGCCCTTCTGGACCTGATGGTTTGTGCTGAGAAGCCTGTTGTGATTCTGATGGGTTTTCCTTTGTAGGTGATCTGTTTTTTTTTTTTTTTCCCTAATAGCTTTTAATATTCTGTTTCTGTATTGAATTTCTGGGATCTTCATTATTATATTTCTGGGTGTAGGTTTATTTTGGTTATGATTAGCTGGAGTTCTATATGCTTCGGTTATCTGAAAGTCACTTCCTGTTTCCATGCTTGGAAAGTTTTCTAAAATTATTTCTGTAAATAGGCTTTCAATTTCATTTGTATTGACCCCTGCTTTTTCACTCATACCTTTTATTCTTAAGTTATGTTTCTTTGGCTTGTCTTGCAGCCATTGAATTGTTACTCCCAGGTTCCTTGTTATTTTTAAGAGATCTTTCCTTCCACAATCACAAGCTGCAACCCTGTCTTCAATTCAAAAGTCTATCTTTAGTTTCTTTCAAGTGGTTTTGCCAACTTTCATTGGAGTTTTTGATTTCCTGGTATTCTCTCTGAATGTTTCACGTATTTTAAATCTTTTTTATACTCTTCATTCAAGGTTTACCTTGTTTTCCTATGCTCCAGTTTTTCATCTCTGTCTCCTTTAGAGATGCCTAGCAATTTTTTAGTATGTTTTTCATTTCTTCTTTTAGTTGAGTTAGTATTTCTGTTCTAATTTCTTTTATAGCCTCTTGAAGTTGTTTCTTTACTTCAGTTTTCATCACCTCAGAGACTTTAGTTGTGTGACTCCTGACCTCTTCTGCATTTGCTTCTCCTGGGTTTGTTCTGCTTAGATTGGAGGCCAGAGACTGCCTTTTGCTTCTTTGTCTTGACATATTCCTGGCTTGTTCTGGAAAAGTATGTACTGGGGATTTGGTTATTACTCGTGTTGTCTATAATTTCTTAAAGTTAGACTGGTTCTTCTAGCCAGTGCTGCTTGTGGATATCTGATGTTTACCACTGAGTGTGCTGTTACAGCACTGTCTGCTGCCTTTCCTCAGCCCACCTCGGCTCCCCAATGTCTGGGACAGTGTGCAGAGCGGGGCCACAGCCTGGGAACCTGGGCCGGTTATCCGCAAATCTTCCACTATCTCCCCTAGGCTGCATGTGGAGCCGTGGTCTCCAGACTGAGCTGGTCACCTGGCAGGACCCTCTGGGGCTTGGTCAGAGAGACCTCCACAGGACTGTGCCCAACTAGGAACAGCTCTGGCCCCAAAATGGCTGCCAGTCCCTCGATCTCCCTCACAGGGTTTTGGGGTCTGTGCACTCACCGTTTAGCCAGTCCAGTCCTCCAGGTCTGCTCTCCCTGTCCACTGCCACTCTCCTCTAATGCCACCTCTCTAGACAGAGGCCTCCAGGGCCATCGCCGCTGCTGTGGCCGCAGCTCTCTGACCGTGCATCCCCAGGCTCCAGCAACTCCTTTCACAGAGTGGGTCTGGCTCCAGGCAGAGGCACTGCCAGCCACTGCCCTCCTTGTCTAAGTGCCTCTTTGCACTCTTTCTGTGGGCTTAAATTCTCACTTTGGATTCTTCCTGGGTCCAGAGGACTCACCTCCCTCCTTCTTGTCTTCCCCATATTGCTAATTTCCAGCATCTGGACAGTATCTTTCACAGAGGCCACTTACCCTGCTGTTTACCTTTCCATCTTGTCCCGCCTCTCAAAAAGCCAAATCTTTTTTATGCATTCCTAAGTTGCCAGGCATTTGGATTGTTTCCAAGATCTAGCAATTACTAATTGTGTTGCTATAAACACGGGTGTACATATATCACTCTGGTATGTTTTTAATTCTTATTTCAAGATACCCACAAGGGGAACTGCTGGGTTAAATGAGGCCTCCAGTCCTAGATTTTTAAAGAATTTCCACACTGATCTCCACAGTGAGTGCACCTGTAGTAGTGCACACTTTTAATACAAGCACTCAACAGACTAAGGCAGGATGGTCACAAATTCAAGCCCAGCTTAGGCAACTTGGTGACTTTGCAACACTCCCTCTCTAAATATAAAAGGACTGGGCTGGTAACTTGGAGCATGTTTGTGGTATGAGATATAATGTCTCACCTCTTATTATGATTTTGAGACTACTCAATTTTCTTGTTTTCACTCACCCCAAGGATTGTCCATCTTGTTTACCTTTTCAAAAGAAAAACTCCTAGTTGGATTCATCATTATTTATGGTTTCTATTTCTTACCTTCATCCCTTCGTTCCCTCTATGAACAGTGCCCTTAGGTTGTTCTTTTACTGCTTCCTTGAGACATGCAGTCAATTACTTCAGGTCATTCTTTTATCTGACTTAGGCACTGACCACAACAAACTGCCCTCCTAGAACTGGTTTTTACTGCATTTGTAATTATCATACATTGCATTTGCATCCTTATTGTCATTAGGTGTTTTTAAATTTTCTTTTGAATACTTCTTTGATCCACTGGTTGTTCAAGAAAGTGTGATTCAATAGCCAACGTGTGAATTTCCAGTTTTCTTCATAGTATTGATTTTTAGTTTGATACCACTCTTTCTGCATATATTTGATACCATTTCAATCTAAACTATGTTAAGATTTAGTTTGTTACCTAAGATATACTCTACCCTGAATTCACTTGAAAACAGAATATTCTTCTTCGGTTGAGTGGAATGTCTATAAATGAATGTTAAATCTATTTCATGCAAGGAATGGCTCAAGTCCAATATTGCCTTATTCTCAGTCTGAAGTATTTATCAGTGCTCCAAGCAGCTAGAGAAATCCTTATTTTTATGGTATTACAGTCTATTTCTCCTTCAAGAAGTATTATATATATGTATATATATCTGGACCTGTGATGTTGGGTACATGTATGTTTATAATTATTAGTTAGTCTCAATTAATTTACCCTTTTAACACGGTGTAAGAAGATTTCTTGTCTGTCCCTATAGTTCTGGAATGAAAGTCCATTTTTTTCTTTTTTTGTTTTGTATTTTCTGATCTTAGTGCAACCCTCTACATTCCCCTGGGGTTGCCATTTGTAGGAAATACATTTTTCCATTCCTTCACATATAGTCTGTGTGTCCTTAAAGTGAAATGAGTCTCTTGTGGATAGTATACAGTTGGGATATTAAAAAAAAATCTATTTAGGCACTCTGCATTTTTTGGAGAATTTGGTTCATTTACATTTAAAGAAATTATTTCTAGGTGAGGACATATTTTCCATATTTTGTTAATTTGTTTCTAATTTTTGCTAGTTATTTTCCCATCTTTTCCTATTATTATCTTCTTTAGTGAGTTGATAAATTTCAGTAGATGTATGCTTCAATTCCTTCCTCTTTCTCACTTGTGTATATATCATGTTTTCCTACCATAGTAGCCATAAATCTTACATGTAATAATTGGAAGCCTATGTTAAACTGGTAATAATTTAATTCAACTGCATATTTACTCACCCCATCACAAGTTTTGCTTTTGATGTTATTAATAGTGTGTGTTCAATAATAAATTTATATAATTGATTATTTTAATGCTGTGTGCCAGACATTTGAACATATCTTTCCTTTTACAATGAGTTTTATCCTTTTCACTTATATTGTAAAAAAATTACTAGAGCCAACTAGTCTTGGACTTTAAGCCTTCAGAACTGCCAGCTAAACAAATCTCTTCAATGAAATGAGCCTGCCTCAAGTAACAAAAAAATGAAGTAAAGCACCATCACAAGTGTTTGCTACAAGAAGTATTCAGAGAATGGCACATTGTAAAGGATAAAAAAGAAAATGGTAACTAATACGACTGCTACTGCTGCCAATATTGCTTTTATTCTATTGGACCATGAACTCTCTGAGGAGTATTTCAGCATGGAGGTTCAGAGATCACTGGGGATGGCAGGGGGATGAGGACATAGTTGTACCTGGGGAGGTTAACTCTATTTGACCCTGCAAATCAACCTGCAGAGGTTGGCCCCAGTGTCCAGACTCCTTGGAATGCCCATACTCTGAGGAGAATGAACCATTTCTACTTTGACTGACTTCTGGAACTCTTTGCATCAGTTTTCACACTGTGAGGCATGGATAATTCCACGTAAATTCAAAGATGCATTTCAAAGTGAAGCAAGGAATTACTCAATAACTGACTTAGACACAAGAACAGCTGAGAGATAATTTTGCTTTTTAAAGACCTCATTAATTTAGAAACTCATTTTTTAAAAACCCATGAAGCAGGTATGCAAAGGTCAAAAGGCTGGGGAGAATAAAACCCACAGTTAAGGCAGAATAACCTCAAAAGCTGAGGCTACTAAGTTCCTTTTTTGTGTAAATTAGTCTATTACAAAAGAATCCATGTTCTGCCTTGGAATACTAGAAAACCACATAAGGAAAAAAGGGTGAAACTATCTTACATTTCCAGTTTTCTGTTTCTTTTTTTTTATAGTGCTACAGATATAACACAGGCCTTGTATATGTCAGTCAAGTAGTCCACCACTGAGCTACATCTCGGTATTATTTCACAAGACAAACAAAATTACTATTAAAATGTTGGTATACTCTCTTTTAATGGTTTTTCTCTACATATTTTTACATAGCTTGTTATATGTACCATTTTATACCCTGCTTTTCAATATAACAGTATTTTTGTTTTTTCACTGACATGTATTTATTGTACATATTCATGTGGTAGAGTCACATTCAATACACATTTATACAAAACAGGGTAATTTGCATTTCTACCTGTGTTAGTCAGTTTTCTGTTACTATTTATGATTAACTTTTTAAGAGAGTAGATTTATTTTGACTCACAGGTTTCGTGGATGCAGTCCATGATTCACTGTCCTCACTGCTTTTGAGCCTGTGGTAAGGCAGCATATTATGGCAGGAGAGAGTGGTGAAACAAAACTGTTCACCTCAGGATCAGGGAGCAAAAGAGTGAGGAGGGAACAGCCTGTCAGAATCCACTTACAGGCCACACAAACCAAACCCTAAGGAGCCCCTACTAGGCTACAGCTTCTATAGGCTCTGCCATCTGCCAATGGCTCCCCACTGCGAATGCAGCCTTTGAGAAGTGTGCTGGTTAATTAATTAATCAATTGTCAACTTGAGTGGGGAATGCACAGCTGATTGGAATCAACATAGTTTTGGGCTTAGGAGACCCACTTTGAAGAGAACTCTTTTGGAATGGTATAAAATGGAAAAATGGACTGAAGGATTTCAGTTGATCTTCCTTGCGGAAGTTTGTTTGAGATCTGCTTTTCTTCAGAAGACTTTCAGAAATTTTTTTTCAAAGAGCTTTGGCTGTTTTCTTTCTTCAGGGGACTTTCAATCTTTATCTTCATCTTAAATGTCGCCTCCTGGCTTCCAGAGCAGATCTCTCAGTGTTCTGGAACAGGCCCTTCAGTCTTTTGGCACTGACATGTCAGCTTCCAGTACTGGACCTTGGGCCTTTTCAGCACACAACCTTGGGTCTCCCATGGTGGATTCTTAGACTTCCTGAAGGACTTTCACTAGACATTAACATTTGTCCAAGCACAGGACAGGATCCTTTGTGACTCCAGACCACATACAGACAGTTTCCACTGTTCTACATATCACTCTAGTAAGCATTCACTAATTTAGAAGGTATGAACTGGAACATCCTAAGTATATGATCATCTTCAACATATCTTAAGACTGTGAGAATCATAGTCACCCTGCAGGGCTGTTGGATGAACTCTTTCATTTCTCTTAAGGAATTCTATTTCATAAAGATGCAAGTAATTTTCATTCCTTTTAGAAAACTTTTAAATGTAAATAAAACAGAGGAAAGATTAAAATTTAGCAACATTAAATTGTCTCAAGTGTACTAAATTGAAAAGAAACCTAAAGCCACTATTGCCCAAGAGTCTTCTTATCATGGGAAAAAGCCTCACTCACAAATATTTACATAGGTACTGTCTTAGTTACTTTTTTACTAGTTGCCCAGACAGAATACCTGATGCCCAAAATTAGGTAAGGAAAGGTTTATTTCTTACAGTTTCTCAGGAGTTTCAGTCTATACTTAGTTGGCTCCAAGGTAGCATGGCATGGCAGGGCTGCCAATCATGGCAGCTGCCCAACAGCAAGGCGCACTGGTGAGAGAAAGAGAAAGAGGGCTGAAGAACAAGAGAGGGGAAGACCTGACTCCCCTCTCAGCTCCACCTCTGGGCGGGTGCAGCACTCACATCACCATTCCCAGTGCTAGACAACAAACCGATCACAAGTGCCAGACTCAGCCCCATCAAAAGTATATGAGGACTTGGGGGTACATAGTATCGCCCAATACATTCCACTCGTCGACGCCCAAGGACTCATGTACAGGGCCACAGCAGGCAAAAAAGGGAGGGATACCAGGAGGGAGGATGGGAGAGGGGGGTAATGAAAACCAAGAGGGCGAGAGGGCCAGCTGGATGGTCAACACTTAGAAAACTTTCGAATGTGAATGAAACAGAGGAAAGATTAAAATTTAGTAGTAACACTAAATTCTCTCCAGTGTACTAAATTAAGAAGAAACCTAAAGCCACTATCTCCCAGGAGTCTTCCTCTCATGGGGAAAAACCTCATTCACAAATATTTATATAGCTACTAAGTGAGAAGCAATAGATTTTGCTATCACACTGCATCCTCATCCCTTCAGCATTAACCCTTTAAGCAACTGTTCCTGTACTTATACTTGAGAGAGTACAACTAAAGTAAAAGATCATATGGGTATATCAGCATACTTATATATACTTTTCTATTAATTTTCAAACAGGGAATAACATATCCATTACATGAATTGCTCTTTTCATTACGTATATTTGTGACACTGGTCCATATCAGCCAGTCTTTGTTTTCAGTGGTATTCTATTTTGTCCATACCACATTATTTAAGCAGTTCTCTATCAATGCATATTTCCTTTGTTAATATCAGAGAACCACAAACATTTATAGATGTTTTGTATATGTATAATAGAGAGATTCACACACTCACAGACACACACCCCTCTAATGTAGGGAGAGTCATGAATCATTATTAGCAATGGTATTACAAATTAAATGGTAATTCCATTGCTTAAAATTTTGAAATATATTGCCTGTTTCCACACAGTCCCTCCTTGTGATCTAGTTAGAGCTTTCCTCAGTAAAGCAGGCTAAGATCAGTAAGACCACTGACCGGGTGGCTCAATAACAATACCCATTCTAGCAAACAAAGCAGAAGGTACAGCATCATTTCTGACATGGTGTCAAAAACACGCAGCCATGCTGCTTCCACAGAAATCTGCTCAGATACAACAACAGGAGGCACAGACCCCACCTCCTGCTGTGCAGTCACAGTCACATTCAGGATGTCATGCAGAATGGGAGACACTGTTCAGACATTTTAAAAAATCAACCATTCCCATTTTCCAGTGGGTTTTAATAAACTTATACTTTTGTGAAGTATATTACAATACCTATTTCCCAAACCCTTGGAAAATCTAATTAATAATGATTACTTTGTTACCAATTTGATTTACATTTGTATATCTATAACATTGAGCAAGCTTTCCTATCTTGATTGGCCCCATAGATGTCTATATGCAAAATCTGAAAACATCAGAAATCTTCAGTTTGTATATCTCTTCCCTCACATATATTATATAAAATAGGAGCTTAAATTTTAAGTTTGAAAAATTGTTACAAATTTAACAGATTTATGAACTTTTGTATTGGAGGTTATTAATTTTCAGAGTAATTTGAAAGGGAAGAAAATCATCCCTCTCATTGTGATTTTAAATATGCTTTAGATACTGCTTTTTCTCTTTGACTTTAGAGCTTTGTACATCTTCGTCATACTAAAATTTATAATCTATACTCACATTTTTCAATATTTTCTATTTTAGTTTCTGGCATTAGAGTTTGACCAAAAAACAATCACCTTTCTTCTACCATTATTTTTAATATTCCGTAACATTTTCGAGGTTTTGGTCTTTTTACCTCATAATCAGTTCCATATAGTGTCACATGAACCCGTTAACAATGAACAGTTTGCTCTCTCTTGAAATAGCCCTTAGTTACTACATAATAATTTTATGTACTGTTTCATTCTAGTTGCTAATATTTTCTCTGAGTTGAAGCATCTACTCCACTGGCAGATTATCACAAAGCTCTCCATCCATGTAGCTGTGTGAAATTTACGAATATGTAGTTTTCTGTTCTTTTTCTGGTAGTTTCCCACATCTGTAACTCCCTTTCTGATGTGTTATAATTCTGACTTAGAATATTTTATGTAAATTCTTAGTAGTTTAAAATTCTTTTGCTGATAAGATGTGACACATAGTGACTTACACATGTATTTCTGAGATATTTTCATTATTAGGTTATAAATTAGTCTAGTACTCTTTTTTTCCCCGACTAAATTCGACTTACATTACATTTCACAGTTTTCTGTTGTTCATTTGTGTAGAGCTATAAAGTGGTAACAATGGCTTCTCTAAGAGTACCTTTTTCTCTTACTTTGGTGAGACATTAAAAAATTTAGCAGCTTGTTTTCTGAGTTCAGTCCCTAGAGCAGCAATGGCAAACATTTTGGAGACAAGTACCCGAACTGTAACCCACAGCACACTTATTTAGTACCAACAGGGCCATTAAAGCTGAATGCAGAGGTTTTACTTTAGAATAAATAACTCATAACGTTAACATCTTTTGTTTTAAAAGAGAAACATAACATGCCTGCCATAGGTTCACCAACACTGCCCTAAAATGATCTTTCCTTATAACTATTATTTCTGTTGTGCTCAAATTTGATTCCATCTGCAGCAGCTTCTTCTCAGTGACTAAAAGAAGTCATGACTGATAGGTTTCAAATTTTCTCATTCCAAGGACTCTTAGAATTTTACAATCAGTCTCCCACTCAATCAACTATTATAATGTGCAAAACCTTACCCAGGGTCTTCTGTAATTCTGTGATTGCCTTCTCAGGTAATATCTCTTGGCTATTTGGGGGCACTTTGGTTCTCAAGTCCTTTGTTGTCCTTTGCTTTCTCCCAGGTCCTTTTCCCTTTTCTCCTTTCTAAAGCAATTACAATAACTCTACAAAACATCACAAATCTTCAGTTTGTATACCTCTTCCCTCACATATATTATATAAAATAGGAGCTTAAATTTTAAGTTTGAAAAATTGTTACAAATTTAACAATAAATTACAATTCTGTTCAGATTGATACTACAAATGAAGCCCCAAATGTGGTCAAATGTAGTAAAAAATGAGACAGGAAAACTGAAAGGGAGAACTGAAAATGGGAAATTCCTCTGAAACAGAGAGAACCATCCCATATAAACAGTCCATACCCATGAAGGAAGGACACTCACACTGCAGACTTCTGGAGACTTCGCTCCATTTGGCAGGTAATAGACACCACCATTCTGGTTTTCATCATGGCCAACAGGTGTATCCTCCAAACAGCTCTCCTGTTGTCCTTCACCACATCTCTTTCCTTAAGCTACAACTTGCTTCAACTACAAAGACAACAGCACAACAGCAGCTTGGCCTGTCTGGAGCTTCTGAAGCAGGTGAAAGGAAAGCCTGAATATTGCCTGGAGGACAGGATGGATTTCAAATTCCCTGAGGAGATCAAGCAACCACAGCAGTTCCAGAAGGAGAAGGCTGCTCTTGTCACCCGAGAGATGCTTCAGAACATCTTCGGTATTGTCAGAAAAAGTTCCTCTACCACTGTATGGAATGAGACCACTGTGGAGAACCTCCTTGTCGAACTCCATCAGCAGATGGATCATCTGAAGTCAACGATCCTGCAGGGAAAACTGGAGGACAAAGATATGACCACGGAGGACACCACAACCATTCTGAGCCTGAAGAGCTATTACTGGAGGATCAGGAGGTACCTCAATGCCAAGCAGAACAGCATTTGTGCCTGGACAGTAGTCCAGGTGGAACTCATCAGGAACTTCTCCTTCATTAACAGACTTACAGACTGCTTCCAAGACTGAAGATATGCCAGCCTGTGCCCCAGGGACAATGCCTTCAGGAACTTTTCATCAAGTGACTGGCAATAAATGTATTGCATGTCAAAGGAGAGTAGAGGAGTTGAAAATAATTCATTAATTTATGAATTAAGTTATTTGTATTTTATTTAAATGTTTACCTTGCAAAATAAATTATTTATGATACAAGGTCAAAAAGGGAGTCTCACATTCAATTAGATGTATGTAACTACTGATGTTAACAATTGCTGAGCAGCTATTGGATGGTCTTCCTTAAACCTGAAAAGTAGGAGAGTTTCCTGCTCTTGCCTCTGAGGAATTTAAAATCCAAGAAAACAAAATCAAATGCACAAGGCAAGAGATAATAAAGGGACTTTAACCTTCTAGGAAAATCAGAGTGACATCAACTGTTATGGGATTTGAAGGGAGAGAGCAGCACAGCTGGCTGGATAGAATTAATGTAGAAACAACACTGGAATAGGTGGAAGGGGAAAAACAGGCCCCAAGGAAATCCACTCCAGTTCAACAGAGCAGTGAAGGGCTTTCTTTGTTTTTCTTCATCCTCCTCACATTTGCCTCCATTTTCCCCTGCTTCACTCTACTTGAATGCAGTGATAGCTTTCTAGGAATGTTCAGTGCAGAAGGGAAAACATGACTCATGATAAATCCTGAAATTAATGATTCAGGACCTTCCTGTTTTCATTGTTACTTGGCTATTTTAATACTAAACTTAAGATAAAACAAACCACTTAGACCAGAAAAAAAAATCTTTATCCACAAAACATTGTGATATTTTAAAGTTTCTGAAACTACTTTTTTTTTTAATTGAATGTTATATTATATCGCATCTTATACAGGATTTGCTTGCCCCACATTTGCTCTGGACAATGATGAGCCCAGAAGCTGAGCTGAAGTGCAGTCACCTCAGGCACAGGTGAAAGTGGAGATGAGACAGGAGGTGTTAGCGATTCTGAAGTGCAGAACTAGAGTGATCAAGAACAGTCATTGGGAGGGCTGGGAGTTGGGCTCAGTGGCTTAAGCACCTGCCCTGGCAGGGCAGGCACGAGGTTGTGAGTTCAATCCCCAGTACCACACACACACACACACACACACACAAAAAAAAAAAAAAAAAAAAAAAAAGAACAGCCATTGGTTATTTGCTGCGTGCCTGGCCCTTCTAGGTTTGCACACATCTCTCCTGCAGTTTAAGGCAACCTATGTACTGAAAATCATACCAACATATTTAATTTATCAGCTTCTCCCTTGTTCTTCTTTTGGTAAGCTGAAAGAGTAACTCATTCAATCCATCTTGAAAACATTGCTAATGATGATACAAGGATAACTGGAAATGCTGGCCAGAATAACTTCCTCCTGTCATTTTCACACTGCTTTCCTTTAGCAGAATGAAAACACGTTTCATTTCTTGTTACAGCTGGACAAGATCAAAATTTGTATTAATCCAGTACCTTTCCTAGAATTACAAATCTATCTCATGTGTACCCAAAAATAACCAAAATACTGAGGTCATTTTAAAAAGGCACACTTTCCCTACAATAGGAAAATAGGTCACTGGATCTACGAATCTATCACTCAGTACACGCACACAGCAGACCTGAAAATACAACGTGAACAACGCAAATCCAGAGAGACCCTGCATACTATCCAAGCGAAAGGAGAGTTAAAAACTGAAACAAATCCAGATCACCAAACTGACAAAATTAACCTTTCACGGAATACAGAATCTCACAATCCTCGCGGCTTGGGTGCCTGTGCAGACACCGGGCACTGGGGACCTCAGTGCGCTTTCCGCAGCCTTAGGCTCAGGCTGGGCTTCTGAGGCACCGCAGGGCAGGTCCTGGAAGGAAGCCTCGCTCCCTCCAAGCTCGGGAAACTTGTCTGACACAGCGCCTGAGTCCGGACAAGTCCTGGCTAAAACCTGTCAATTCTCTGCATTCGGAAAGTGGTCATCTCGAAACCCATCTCGCGTCCCTTCCTTCCTTCCCTCGCCTGCCCGCTTCTGCCCCTCGCACCCACTTTCCCGCCGCCGCCACCGCGCCGGGGCCCGCGCTCCCGGAGCCCCCGCGCCCTCCGGAAAGCGCTTCGTGCCGGAAAGGGCGCCCTGCACACGGAGAACTCAGGGAGACGCTGCCCGAGCCCAGCCCCAGCCGGCTGCTGCGGGGGAGGCCTCTCTGTACTCACTACTTCAGTTCCAAACCTGACGGAGGACCCACGACCGGAACCTCGCAGGCGGCAGCACCTGCGAAACCCACACCCTGGCTGCGCAGCGCCCCACTTCCCTCGCGGTCTGCACAGCCTCCGCCCTCCCCCACATTGGCCGCGGCCTTCTGTGTCGGTGCTCCCTCTTTCCCTTGCGGCCGCCCGGGGAAGCGCGGTGCACACAGCGGCCCGCAGCTGTGTCTGGAGGGCAACAGGGAGGCGCTGCTGCAACCCTGCCTGCTCACTTGGCTGGAGCCCGCCTTGGGGCTGGGGCCTGAAAGACAGGGAAACCTGCCTGCTCCAAAGGCAGCTGCAAAGGATCCCCTCTCAGAAATGCCTAAAGGGCAGAAAGGACTTCAAATTTCCATAGAAAAAAGGAAATGCTTTTGTGGCTATCAACAAAACACAAGCCACCTGGGTCACCATCAGCTGCTCCAGCAGATCTCCTGCCTCTTCAGCCAGGAGGACAAGCTTGCTGCTGGGGCTGAGGTGGTTCCTGAGCCAGTCCTTGGGAGGCTTGCTCAGAGGGGACCACCTGAAGCTGCCACAGGCACAAACTCGGTTTCTCCCTCCTTGGGATTTGCTGTCCTAGAGGATTTCCAAGGAATCATCTGTGTCCTGAAGAAAAAAAGGAATAAACCACCTTTCCTAGCAAGGTTTTCAGAGAGGACATTCCACAGTGCTTCGTGCTCATTAGCAGTTCTCAAGGAAAAGTCACCAAGTAAAGAAACAAAATATATTTTTGTCTCTAGCCCTGCCATCAGTTTCCTAAGCCCCAAAGGGAACCTCCATTCAGGTTTTTGCTGCAGCTGAAAAATATCTGAAATCAAATCATGACATTATTTTTACCATATACCGTGCCTTATTCATCATAAATAACCATTGATGCAGAAAGAACATTCTTTGTTTTGTATATATAATGTTACAACTTTGTTGTTTTCTATTGTGAAATTGTTGAGTATCTGAAGGGTCAAAAGTCTGATATTTTTCTAATAAACATTATTCAATACGATATTTTTAAAAGACCTTTGTCAGTGAAATTGATAGAAGACAAAACTACCAGTAATTGCAACACAGTATGTATTTCTCTTTCTTTTACATTAGAACTCAATGCATGAATTCCTGCTTGGATCAGTGATTGGTCTGCCTTCACACAGTGATTCCAGCACTTTAGTAATGTGTACATTTTGGCCTTGACATCTTCCATATACAACTACAAATATCTCTGTAGTGCTTCTCTTGCAAAGGGGAAAGCTATAGTGAATCACAAGCGTGTGTTTTCATGGCTCTACACTCTAGGCAAAAATTCACTTCCTTCCATACTTAATCAGTCCAGATGGATTCTCATATGATACCTACACGCAAACAATATTGAAAAGGAATTGTATTTGGGTGACTTGTGGGAAGAAATGACAAGTTCTTTCAATGAGACTATCCTTCATTTGTACAACAGGTATACTACTGCTACTTCTAACAGGAAAAATAACTGATTTTAATTTAGCACTCATTTTATGAGAATAATTCTATCCAAAAGTCTGATTCTGCAATGTTACATATAGGACATGTTTCATTGTTTTCAGTTCCCCACATTATGAATGTGATTGCTAATATGGAGAGAAGGTCCTGGACCACATTATGAGATTGAAGTTCTGTCCTTAGCACTTGAGGAAATAGGGAAAGCATGGTCATGTGACTTCTTGCAGGTTCTTGAAGATCACTTTCACAATAGAACAGCATCAGTCTTTGATTTCTACCCAGTTTAATGTTTCTCACTAATATTCTAAGTAATATGAATAGAAACTTGATCAAAATGTACCCCAACAAAACTATTTGCTCTTTTGTGTAAATATTCAGTGCAATCCTGCAATAAAGCTTTTTAAAAAACCTTGATGAATTTAAAAAGTATCTTTACATTTATTTCCACTCCATTCATGTATTTAGTATGTAATGATATTATTTCTCTAGAATTAACAATTAGTTTTCCTTTCATAAATATTGGCTGGTGTGAGCCTACCACTCTGGGAATTTGAATCCAGTCTGCTTACTAATTATCCTGAGAAAATTAGTGAGGCTCTGTCCCAATATGCAGTAAACAGACACATTTGGATATACCTTAGTGTAAAGGTCCTCACTTCAATCCACGGTACCACAAAATATCAAAAAAGAAATTATATAGCAGAGCTGCTGAAAAGACAGGGATTGAAGTACATCCATATGATAAGTAGATCTCTGCTTAGAGATATCACACAAATTCCTGGATATGAAATCTTGAAAGAAAATGGGTGAGTTATTAAAGGTTATATCTCTGAGCTAGAAAAGGATAGACAAGACAATATAGCTATGAACAAAGAAGAATGAGAACATTTTCAAGGAAAAACCACTGGACCACAGCCTCAAAATCCACTGGTGTTTCAACCTAAAGTAAGGCTATAATTTTTAATGCCAAATTTGGGAAATAAAATGGAAATGGAGAACTTATACCCATATAAACTAACATACATCAAAGTATTAAATCATTATGCAGCATTTTTGAGTGTGAGGAGATCCCCAAACCTTCAAAGGATAATTCTGCTGTAATAGCATTAGTGAAGATCCATTTTAAAAATTACAAGTCCAAGGCATACTAGCTTCATTTGTATGCTGTGTTTGCAAAATTATTTTCTACCACTGCAAAAATTCACTTTCTATCCCATTCCCTCTTCTCTACTTCTGTCATGACATTGCCCAGGATTTGGGACCAAATCCTCAAGGGAAATTAGTATAATTAACCCAGAAGCAAAGGATACTTCCCTACAAGACACAGGTGCCAAGTGGCTGACGAGGTGGGAAAACACAGTGTTTCTCACCTGACTCACCTTGGAATGTGTTAGGCTCTTCAATTCTTCAGCTCCTCCAGTTTTGCACCACTAATCCATTCAGAGAGTCCTTAGAGACATGAACTCTGAGCCAAAGCTCTTTGACATCATTCTATTTAGGTCCTTTATTTCATTTTGCTTCAGTTTATGTCCTAAGACTCATGCCTAGGATGCACAAAGTGTTTACAAAATATATTCAAGTATATGGGCATATGCTCTGAAGAAGACAAAAACTATACAATAACCCGTGTCCAAAGCATTGACAAGGTGACTAAGTAGCATGTCTGGCTTAATCAATAGGTCTTTTCAGTGAAGGGCAGTAAGAAGAGCTAAAGAGAAAGAAGCTGCCATTTCACAAAAAGGAATCAACTTACTGGAACACACAGATCAGTCTAGAGGCAGCTCTGGTTTTCATGGTCAGAATTATCCCCAGACAGCAGGTAAAAGCTAAAGACTCAAGAGTGGTGTTTTCTCTCATGGTGAAGTCAACAGTGAATCCACAGCTCATGGGCTCCCTGTGCTTTCACAGTTCCTATTGTAAATGGGAATGAGAGTAGAGCACTCAATGTGTGCTTTAGTCACTGATGTCTCCAGTGGCTTAATGGTCCTGGCACAGCATACAGTTTCACTAAGCATGAAATGCTAGGTTACTGTTCACAGGAAGAAATGAGAATCGATTGAGTAAGTGTTAAGATTAGTGTCTGACTTACAATAAGTAACAGGGAATAATCAGTGATCTTTGAGTCAGGAGTCCTTGCTACATTTATCTACTTTGCTTCAAACATCTTCCTTTGCTTTCACCTAAAACTTGTTCTCCATCTTGCTGGGCACAAGACACTAACTTACATTTGTCACTAATTCCCCCAGCAGGATATTCCTTTCCTATTTTCATTAGTTTTTTTCACTTCGGCATATACTTTTATTTTCTATTTGTCCAGAGTCAGTGCAATGTAAAGAGAAACAAATTTTGCTTTCTATGAAAAAGGAAATGTGAATGGATATCTGTTCTATTACATGATACCTGGCATAATCACACAGCCCATTTACTTTTATACATGTACATGATTAAGTTATTTGAATTGTAATGAAAGTTTTGAAAAGATCGATCTCATCCAATTCAATATGAAAAACATTATTTGAAACATGTATTGTCTTTGGGAATGATATAACTCCAGTGTGTGTCAATATTAATTAATTGGATTGTGAACACTCTGAGGTATTAAAATGAAATGTAGTCCAAAACACAACTTTAAGTTAATATTTCCCTTAGAATTTATTTTGGGTATCCTTGTATATAACTTGAAAGATGCAGTCACTGATTCATAAAAGATACCCAAAGTACATGCAAGATACATTCTGTAACCCTGTGGACCATAAATGTGTGTGACTGGAAGAGTTTTCTCGTCATTTTATACCAGATTCCTGTACCCCTTACTATTGGGCAGTCACTGATTTTCTTGTATTTCATTCTCAGTGCACTTTAGATTTCATCCTCAGTACTTCTGAATATATTCTGGGCTATGGGAAGGAAACAGACTGTACATAATATCTACTTTTATGAACCTTAATGAACACATCAAGAATTACGTTAATTTTAGAGAAGAAACAATATTTATTGCTTCTAAATGAGTGCCTACTAGCTAAACAAATTGAAGAGCATTTCCTAATTTTATATGAAATTAAAATATTTTACACTAACTGTACAAGTTAAAAATATTTTATATTTAAGTATTTTAGCACTTTTGAAAGATATTTAAAATGGTCACTATACTAAGGTAATAGTTATAAATTGAAAAATATGACTATACTGTGATTCACTGAAATTTAAACAAATATATACATGAACTAGAATCACTAAATTACAAATATATATAAATATATTATTCACCAGAAGAAAATCATAAGACATAAATTATAGCAAAATTGAAAGGAACTTACTATTGTGATGTTGTCAATTATCCATAGATATTATTTTACTTTTTATTCATTTTTATTAGCATGTTTGCAGTATATAATGTTTACAAGTTTGTGAAAACTTGGCACATGTACATCACACAACTTAATTTCGTTTTTCATCCCACTATCCTCATTACCCTTTCTCACGTCTTGATCTCCTTACTTTGAAAAAGATCTATCTTCATACTTTCTATTATCTATATTTATTTTCTTACTACATATAATTTGGTCTTCTCATGTAAGGGAATGTATACAATATTATCTTATGTGACTGATTTATTTCACTTAACATCATGGTCTCATGGTTCGTCCACTTTCCCACAAATTACTCAGGTCTATATTTCTTTACAACAACATAAAGCTCTGTTACTTATAAATACCACATGGGCTTACTCACTCAGCCAAGGAACATACAGAGTACTACAAAGATTTAGGAATTATGAATTGTGCTATTATAGCCTTTGAATTTAAATATTAACTTACATTTCTGGGTCGTGATACTTAACATTGTTCTTAAAATAGCTTTAAGGTCTTTCTATGTGTAATGTGAAGATATGAACTCACTACATGAATATATCCTACATTACTGAAATAAATATACATAAATATATTAAATAGAGGTGATAACCTATAAGCCATACACATGCCAATGAACTTTAACTAGGAATTCGTTTAGTAAAACATTATCTATTAAAGTGCATTGAACATGTGAAGTGAAGTCAATGAAGAAACCGAAGTGGTTGAGAAACTTTACTCAAAACCCAAGTAGAGAAAGTATAAAGGAACAGGAAAACAGAAGTAGAAAATAAGGAAGGGCATTCAGAAAATGAAGCTCTTATCTTCCCTATTTAAGTCGTCTGAAGAAATCAGTCTTCACAGAACCCATAGGCAAAGCCTCAGGATCACACACCCACCTCAGACAGCACAGCAGCATCAGCAGCATCCCCAATGGCCGGCCCATTTTCTCTATTGGTGGCCCTGGTGGTGCTCACCATCATGTCATCGTGCTCTCTGGCCTGCAACCTACCTCAGACCCACAGCCAGGGGAACTCTGGTGCCTTGATTCTCCTGGGAAAAATGAAGAGAATCTCTACTTTCTCCTGCCTGCCAGACAGACAGGACTTTGGCTTCACCCAGCTGCAGTTTGATGCCAAGCAGAACCAGGAGGCTCAGGCCCTCTCTGTCCTCCATGAGATGACCAGGCAGACCTTCAACCTCTTCACATCAGAGCACTCATCTGCTGCCTGGGACAACAGCCTGCTGGACACCTTCTGCACTGGCCTCCATCAGCAGCTGAATGACCTGCAGGCCTGCCTGACCCAGGAGGCAGGGCTAGAAGAGCTTCTTCTGATGCATGAGGACTCCAGACTGGCGGTGAGGAAATATTTCCACAGGATCGCTGTCTACCTGAAGGAGAAGAGATACAGCCCTTGTGCCTGGGAGGTTGTCAGAGCAGAAATCGTGAGATCTTTCTCTTCATCAGAAAAACTTGCAAGAAAGATGCAGCACTAAGGAATGAGTCCTGGTTTAACATGCAAATGGTTCTTATCAACTGGATCACACTTTCAAAGTTGTGACACTTGAAGACTCTCATTTAGGCTCTATTCATAACATGATTTATTTGTCCCATGGTTTCAGGAGTACTAGGCAACACTGTGTTCATCTGTTCCTGGAGATGTTCTTCCAAATGACCTTGCAAAGATAAAAGCATCTATTTATTTATCTCCTTTAAGATTTATTTAATTATTTATGATATTATTTATGTTTGTACACATAACATCATGCACTCTGTTAATATAATAAAAAGTGTTCTTTATGTTTACTCAACTTGTCATTTTGCTTTTTCAATAAGTTGTATCATAAGAAAACGTCATCTGTATGTTTATTCTTTAAACGATACTTCAAGTCTTAGTGTGACAATGAATCAAACATGAAAGATAGTCCCAATGACTCATTGCTATAGAACTCAAAGTTTAAGGAAAAACTATCCTTTGGGATGCAATTTCAGCTCACACAACATGGGTGACAACGAGGCCACCTCAGATTTTGCAGAGACTGAGACATGCTCCAGTATGCACCCATGAGTCACAAAGCACAGGAAACATTCTTCATGGAGGCAGTGCAACCCATATAATCTTTTTGCTTGTATATTGTCTAAGATAGGGTCTCACAATGCATTTCAAGTTGACTTTGATCTCACTGTGCAGCCCAGGCTGCCCTTGATCTGACAGTCATCCTCCGCTTCAGATTCCTAACCACACATATTCCTCTTTTAATGGCCAACTTTCTCAATAACTGTTCCGACTTAACACTCTTCCTTTTATTTTAGCAGCCTATACATCTTGTTTATAGAGTCTCAATATTCGTTTTTGGTACAGTGTACTTTTTAATACAGTGGTGTAAATTCTGCTTGTACTATGCAGCAATTCTGTAGGAAGCAAGCACTTCCAACTTTGAAGGTTCTAGGTCAGCATCTCAATGGCCCCACAGTCTCTGACTGAGCTGTGTGGCCTGTGCACATGGCCTTTTCTCAGGTGGGCTGAGTTGGTTCTGGACTGGAGAAAAGTTCTGTGTTACTCTGTGGGTCATTTGTGTTTGTGGACACAGGCAACTACGCCAATAATTCAGCAAGGACTGGTTTTTATTTCACATTTGCTACATATTTGCCAAACCAAAATGACATCTTTAAAGCTTCCTCAACATAGAGAACATAGAGCCCAAGTGGTTAGAATAATCATCTATTTTATTAGTTCATGTTTTTGGTACACAATTAATATATTTATTGTGGGTAGTCGGCACATGTACATGACACACCTTAATTCTATTACGTTTTGCCTTACCGCGAACCCCCCTTTTCCCATTTGTGGTCTCCTTCCATTTTACAAAAGATCTCGACCCATTTCTCAATATCTTTTTTATTTCACTTTTATTGATTTTCACTATGCCTTTTTCATATAGAAGAAATCATGAAATAGTTAAGCTTTTGTCTCTTAGTTCATTTAACATTGTGGATTCAAGGTGCATCCACTTTCCGAGTCAAAATAGTGGCACAAGCCTGCATTCTCAGAACTGGGGAGGCTAAAGCAGGAAGATTACCACAAGCTCAAGGCCAGCATGGGCTATAGCGGTTTCAAATTCAACCTGAAGTGTACAGAGAGACCCTGTTTGAACACCTCCACCAGAAAAGAAAAACCGCATACATTTTCCTAAAAATAAATCAAATGAAATCTG
Organism: Dasyprocta punctata; assembly: GCA_004363535.1. Classification (NCBI taxonomy): domain Eukaryota; kingdom Metazoa; phylum Chordata; class Mammalia; order Rodentia; family Dasyproctidae; genus Dasyprocta; species Dasyprocta punctata. The sequence goes on along the minus strand of RJWM01007170.1, from coordinate 36,589 downwards.
TCTTTATAGAAAAGCAGCATTCCACTGAGTGTTACATCTACCTGTTCATTACCCATTCCATGTATCTGTTGCTGGACGTATAGGTCACTTCCAAGATTGAGCTATTGTGCACTGTACTATAGTAAACATGGGTATACTGGGTCCACTGGAATTTCTATTTTATGTTTTTTCAGGAAACTCCATAATGGTTTCTGTCATAGTTACACTACTTTGCATTGGTATTAACTCTGTAGATGTGTTCCTTTTCCACACAACCTCACCAACATTTGGTATTATTTGATATCTTGATTATAGTCATTCTTTATGGAGAAAGATGGAATGTCAGAGTTGGTTTGATTTGCATTTCTTAATAGCTAGTGATGATGACCATGTTTGAAATATATGTATTGCCTACTTGTGGTTCTTCTTCTGAGAAGAGTCCCATTGTATATTTTTTGATTTCGTCTTTTATGTTGTGAGGTCCAGTTTTTGACTTCTTTACATATTCTTGATATTAATCCCACCTGAATTGTAGTTGACAAAAACTTTCTTTATTCTGCATGTTGTTTCATCATTGTGTTTGACTCTAATTTGCTCACTTGCAAAGAGAAAATTATAGTGAATCCCATGTGAGTATTTTCAGGGGCATAGACTTCACACGAAAAATCATTTCTATCCATAATTAATTAGTCTAAATGTATTCTCATATCATGCTTAGGTCCATAAAACTTTAAAAAAAGAACTGTAGCTCGGTGACTTGTGGGTATGACACTACTTTTCATTTGTGCACTATGTATACTAATGCTATTTTTAATAGGAAAAATTAACCAATCTATTTTCGTGCTCATTTTATGAAAAGAATTCTGTCCCAAAGTCTAATTCCACAATTTACATGCTGAACATATTTTACTTTTTTCAGTTCCCAGAATCTCAGATACGACTATGGAGAGAAGGTCTTGGAACACAGTATAAAATTAAAGTTCTGTCCTTAACACAAGAAGAAATGAAGAAACCAAGATCGTGTGGTTTCCAGCAGGCTCATCAGTAACATGGATACAAAAGGGAAGAATGAGGCTTTCATTATGAAGTAGGTCGTTGTTTCTGATACACTGCTAATCCTAGTGCTCTGGAAGGCTGAGGCAGGAAAACTGGGAAATCAAGTCCAGCACAAGCAATTTAACAATATAACCAGGCCCACTCTCCAAACAAAAAATAAATTGAGGGCTGAAGATGTAGCTCAGTGAAAAGACCCTGTGTTCAATCTCCAGAATGAACAAACAAACAAACAAGGAGATACTGAATGACCTCCTGAAATGACAGGGAATCAACTAACATACACCTATTGAGTGACATAATTTCTCTGTTTAGAGGAATCACACATATATCTAGAGGGGTGTTTTAAAAAGGAAATTGGCCAGTTTTTAAAGGAGACAACTCTGGTAGCCATGCATGAAGAAGAAAGAGGAATTTTCAGGAAAACCATTGGGCCAGGGCCTGAAAATCCACTGGTGTTTCAATGTGAACTGACACTCTATATGTTCTAGGTCAAATTTTTTAAATCAAATGGAAATGGAGCCTCCAATCCCATAGGAGTGGATGTACATAAAGCAATGAAATGGTTGTTCACCATTTCTGTGCATGAAAGGACATCCCATGCCTTTAAAGGATGATCCTGAAGTTATCCATTTCATAAAGAAACACCTAATAGATTTGAACACGCAAAAGCTCCATCTGAATGCTCATTTTAGCAAAATTATTTTCCAGCACAGCAAAAATACTCTTTTTCTCCCAATCCCTGCTATCTACCTCTGTCATGATACTGCCCAGTAATTGCCACCAAATACTAGAAATAAATTAATATAATCAACACAGTTGTCAAACCTACCAGTCTACAAATAAGGGGCACCAAGAAGCTGCCCAGAACGTTGCTCATCAGAGTCATTCTCTTATAATGTGCTGGACTCTACTCATTTATCAAGGAATGCTTCCATTTCCACACCACTCAACCATTCAGTCAGCTTTTCCAGCTGTGAGCTCTGAGCCTCAATTCCTTGATATCATTCACATTAATTTCATATCATAAAACATGAAACAAGGGTATACAAGTGTTTCACAAATATTTTCAACATTATGAAGACATACTCTGAAGAAGAAAAAATCTAGGAAGAAACTGTCCCCATATCATGGACAAGGTTAGGAATTAAGTATATGTGTAGAATAAGCAAATGAAATTTTCAGTGAAGGAGTCATGAGAGTTGGAAAGAAACAATCTGGTTTCCAGAAGCCGGAGGACGCTTGCTAGAAAACACAGATCAGTCTAGAGACAGCCCTGATTTGTATTGCCGAAAATATCTGTTCTAGATAAGAGCTGGGGACTCAATGTGATGGTTTTCTCACAGTGGAGTCTGAGCTCCCTGTGATTTCATGCTTCCTTATTCATGGGAATAAGAGTGGAATCTCTCACTGTCTTCTGTCTTCACTGATGTGTTCACTGGCTTAAATAGTCTCGGTACAAGGCAGGTTTTACACAGATATGAAAAATGAGAGCAGTGCTCAACAACTTCCATGACAAATGATTTTCTAAGTGCTAAGAGCAGTATTTGATTTATAAGAAGCACTTCTAAAATTGAATGATTTATGCCTTTTACTAATATTACCTGTTTAACTGAAATGAACTGAATGGAGGTAAGTGTCCTTTGAAATAATCATTTTATTTGCTTCTTTCCTGGTGTGACAATAGGAATATTGATCCTCTGATTTTAATTATCTCCCAGGTGAAACATTGATGGAACTAACTCTGCATATTGTCCAGAGAGAATGCTGTGCTCTGCCAAATTTCTGGATCTGTGCATAAAATTGTGAGTTGGTTGATGTGTCTTACTTGTCTCTCTGTGATGACAGAATGCATCAAAAATGAAGACCGCTTCTGGACCATGCAATAATCACTTATCTTTCAGCCAGATGTTCGTGCTACCAGTTCTTTCACCTAAAATTGTTCTCCATCTTGCTGGGCACATGGAACTAAATTACATTTGTCATTAATTTCCTCAGCAGGATATTCCTTCACTACTTTCATTTTTATTTGCACATTGGCACACACTTCTGTTTTCTATTCATCCACAGTCACTGCAGTGCAAAAAAAACCCCAACTTTTGCTTTCTATGAAAAAGGAAATGTGATGCAGCATAATCTTACAGCTCATTTACTTTTGTACATGCACACCATCCAGTTATTTGAATTCTAATGCAAGTTTTGAAAAGATCAATATGACCCTCATCAATATGACAGATGTGTTTCAAACATGTATTCTCTTTGGGGATGATATACCTCTCCTGTGTGGCAAAATTTATTAGTGAGAAAATAAGCAATCTTAAGTATTACAATGGACAGTAGCCCTACAAACACAACCTAAGGAAATATTATTCCTTAAAACTTACTTTGAATATCCTTGTACATAACATGAAAGACATACACACTGATTCATGAAAGGTACACAAAGCACATGAAAGATAAATTCTGCAATGCTCTGGAAAATAGATAACTCACATTAGAAGATTTGTTTTCCTCTCTATATACCTGATCTCTCTTCCTTAATCTATTGGGAAGTAACTGGTTATCATGCACGTGTACCTTATGTTGGATGCTCAGTGCCTCTGAACATGCTTGGAGATATGGAAGTCAAACCCAAGTTGCACAAAGTGTTTAATTCTATTAATCTTGAGAATGAATCAGCAATTATATTCAGTTCGGAAATAAAACAGTATTGACTATGTCTAAAGGAATGTGTAGCAGCTAATGAAGTTGAAGATTCTATGTTCATGTGAAAGAAAATTAAAATATTTTGCTGTAAACACAGAAGTTAAAAAGGATTGGAGACTTCCGGGAAGATGACTGAGTAGTAGGATGCGGGGAAAACAGCCTCTCTGAGAGACACCCTCTAGATGTGGGAACACACCATCTTGAGGAAGACAAAACGGAGGGAGATTGGTTCCTTGGACCCAGGAAGAGCCTGAAGTCTGAATCAAACCCCACAGAGAGAGCGAAAAGAAAAACTTCAGTTAAGAAGAAGGTGGCAGCTGGCAGAACCTTCGCCCAGAGTCAGTCTCACTGCACGAGGAGAGCTGTTGGAGCCATGTGGTGCATGGTCAGTCACGGTGTTTGCAGTGACTGGAAACCCTGGGACCTCTGTGGAATCGTTCCTCGGTGGAGGAGAGCAGTGGGTGCAGAGGACTGCGCTGGCTAGCAGTGAGAGCCTGGAGATGTTCTTCCAACTGATATTGTGAAGATAAAAGCATCTATTTGTCTATTTTATATTTATTAAACTGTTTATAAGATATTTTATGTTTATTATGCACCTAATATGCACAATTATACATTAGGGTTAACATAATAAAACATGTTCTTTGCATTGACTCAACTTCTCAGTGTGCTTTTTTCACTGAATCTGTATGATGTGAAAACTTCTTATATGTGTTTACTCTTTAAACAATACTCCAAACCTCAATCTGCAAACTTATGAAAGTATGGAAATGGTATCCCTATACTCATCACTGTCAAACTCAAAATAAAAGGAACAACTGACCACCTTATGCGCTAGGATGAGAGTTCAGGTGAAGAGTGATCATGGAGTATGTGTGAGGCTCTGAGTTTGATCCACATCACTTCAAAAAAATAAAGAGTAATATCATATTTCACTGATTTTTATAAATCATTAACCTAGCAGGAATAATCATGGCTAATATCAGCTCTATGACCTGCTAGAATGAAATGAAGGAAAGCCAATAAAATTTTCTCAGCAATATATGGGTATTCAAGTATGTTAAGGCATTAAAATGAAAAAAAGCAGACCGTTAAATGTCCACTGTTTGTGGGATGCTTAACCTTGCAATTCACAAAAAGGAAGCTACTGGAAACTTTTGAGGCCTCTGATATCTCAGCATTAGAGGTACTCATATGGAAAGGGTTTGGAGAGAGAGAACAACCTTTCTGGCTCCTGGAGTCATCAGGCTATAAAGGGAGCAAGGGAAGAGTCATAAAGAAAACAAAACTAAAAGAGTCTTACAGTAGAAAGATAACCAAAGGCAAGGGTAATAAAAGTGTATTTAAAGAAAAAAGCCTGCTTAGGGAAGGAATTTTTGGAGTCAGGGAAGGCATGAATTGAAACTGCCCACTACATTCTCTCCCTGCTCCTAACACCCCATTCATAGGGACTTGTTTTGTGTTTCTGCGAGCCCTGCTTTAGAGATTTCTATGTCCTGATTGTCCTAATAGTGACAGCACCAGGCACACACTCTCCCCTCCTGAAAATACTCAAATGCTGGCGTAGAACATGATTAAGATGAAGGAGTCAACTGAAGATCAAGGAACAACGATAGAGATGGTTAAAGTGTCTGCCAGAATAATGGCAGCAGGGTTTTAGGGAATGGTTCATACAAAATGAGCTACTTTTTGTTTCAGATCACAAGATCTGAAATCTGCACTCTGAATCCTTAAGATTCTCTCCGTAAGAAGGAAATGACTGAAGTGGATGTAGAGAGCACAGAGAGCTTCCAGAGTGGTAGAGACAAGAAAAGTACCCCCAACATGGCTGACACTGTAAGCATCTCACCCTGAACATTCATGAGACACAAAGCACAGGAGATAGTATTTATGAACACAGTGCAACCCAAGTTGTCTGAAATTCTGCTCAGATGCAGGCTTCTTTAAAAGTAAATTGTCCAAAAGCAACAGGGTCTGACTATGTGCAAGAGCATTTTTAAGACACAAAATAGTAATGCACATTTTGGAAGGTTTCAAGTTCTAAAGGGAAAAAACATTAGGAATTTTTTTATCTTAATTGATTAAAAAGAGGATTTTAACAAATCACTTCTCTTTCTCTCCATGCAGTGTGCACATTCTGCAATGTTTAGATATATTTAAAACTTGGGCCTCTTCTTAAAGATTACTTTTCACAATGATTCGGGTGTGGTGTTGCAGCTCTGTAATCCCAGGCTGAGCCAGGAAGACTGCTGTGAGTTCCAGGCCAGCCTGGGCTGCATAGTGAATTCAAGGTCAGCCTGAACTACATGGAGAGACCCAGTCTCAAAAAACAAAACAAACAAACAAACAAAAAGTTAGAGCCAATAAAACACATGTACATAAATAAAAAATAAGAATTCTTCACCAATAATGGGATAGAGATCCATTCTATCTCAGTATGTGAAAGTTCATCATGATGATAGTGACAATGGAGTCTTTAATAAGTCAAACAAAAAGAACTCAAAACAAAAAGTTCATTTCTTAGGCTGGGCACCTTGGCGAATGCCTGTACTCCCAGCACTAGGGAGGACTGCCTGGAGTTCGAGGTCAGACCTGTCTATAACATGAGTTCAAAGCCAGTTTAGACTGCTTAGGTAGGCCCTGTCTCAAAACAACAACAACAACAACAACAACAAAACCTTATTTCTTTTCTTAGAAAACTTCAAGAGAGCCCACCAAATGGCCATTGTGAGCCCTATTTGCTCTGATTCCATATGAAAAGCACTTCGTGCTGTGAAGGCTCTGCGGCACTATCTCAATGCCCACACAGCATTTGGTGCTATGGATCCAGCTGGGATGCCTGTGCCCAGGGCCTTTTGTTAGGGGGTCTAAGTGGATTCTGGACCAGTGCACAAGTTCCATGTGACACTGTGGGTCCTTTGTGTTAGTGTAAATGCACAGCTATACCAATATCTTAGCAAAAACTTGGTTTTATTTAAGATGTGGTATATGTTTGCTACACAAAAACATTGTTTAAAGATAAAAGACACAGAGAACATAGAGTTCAAGTTGATGTGTAAATCAACATTTTTGTTAGTATATGTTCATAGTACATCATGGATATACTCATTGTGGGTGGCTGGTACATGACACATTTTCATTTTATTTATACCTCTCGCCCTCCAAGTCCCCTCCCTCAATTTGAGGACTCATTCCTACTGACAAAAAAAAAAACACTCTATCTATTTTTTATTATTGATCTTTTATTTCTCTTTATTTATACTTTAGTTTTCTCATGAAGCAAAAATCACACGGTATTTCAGTGTGTCTCTGATTTTCTTCAACCAGCATTAAGCACTGAAGGTGCCATCATTCCACAAGTAACTCAAATTTATCCTTCTTTGTAACAGAGTAGTTCTCTATTGTGTATGAATACTACATTTTCTTAGTTTCTGAGTCTGTATTGGACAGCAAAGTTGCTGCCTCCTGAACCAGAGGAGTACCTGTAATGAACAAAACCAGGATATTTCCCTGAAGCTTCCATTCTGCCTTGTCTTTTTTTTTTTTCTTGGTACTGGGGATTGAACTCATAACATCATACCTCCAGGAAGGTGCTTACACCACTGAGCTAAATCACTGGCCCTAGTTTTTGAGACAGGGTCTCACTATGCAGTTCAGCCCAGCCTTGTCTGCCTTGCCTTTTCCTGAAGTACAAATCAGGATGTCTGCACAGTCAGTGAAAGACTTGATACTTACCATCTCAACTCCAGATGAAGCAGAAAAAGTATTGAGAGTGAAGTTGTAGAAGGATCCTGATGGTGAAGACGGATCAAGTATCCCATGGAACCATCTCCCTGACGCAGAGGATTTCCTACAGTGATTCAGGCAGTTTGGATACCAGGATTCACCAGGGCCCCGTGAGGCTGTGAGCCAGCTTCCAGAACTTCACCATCTGTGACGCAGGCCAGAGACACACACAAAGGAACAAATCTTGGAGCCGGTAGTGCTGAAGCAGTTTGCTGCCATCCTACCCAAGGAGCTGCAGACTTGGGTCACACAGTATCATTCTGAAAATGGAGACAATGCAGTAACAGAGCTGGAAGATCTGGGGACTGAACTGGATGACCCTGGACAGCCAGTTTCTCTCCCTCGATGGAAATGAGAAGTTCTAGTAGAAGAGATCATGACGCAAGATGAAGCTCAGTGATTACCAAGCTCTGAGCTTGATGCTGTGGAGAACCAGCTGACATGGGCATCTTGGAGCTCTAGTCCCTAAGGCACTGTGATGATGATGCTAGGACTGAAAATGGAGCACTAGCTCAAAAGCAACAGATTGGGACTCTCAATAGAGGTGTTCCTCAAAGTTTTAACTATGGAGAAACCTGTTTCCCAAAGCACAGGTTTGAAAGAAAGAGAAATCCCTCTCAAAACAAACAACACATATGTGATGAATGTGGGATACTACATTTTCTTTACCCATTTTCTTTTGGGGAAAAATAAGCTGTTTCCAAGATCTAGCTTTGTAAATTGTGCTACCATAAACATTCATATGCATGTTTCACTGATATATGATATCTTTTAACTTCTTTGGGAAAATAGCTAGTCGCAGAAGAGATAGGTCGAATGAGATTTCCATTTCAAGTTTTGAACAATCTCCATGTGGACTTTCACAGTGGTTGTACTAGTTTACATTGTTATCAAAAATGCAGAAGGGAGGGGCAAATACACAGCTCAGCAGCAAAGCACCTGCCTGGCAAGCCCAAGGTTGTGATATCCAACCTCAGTATCAATAATAATAATAATAATAATAATAATAATAATAATAATAATGCAGGGTTCTGTTTCCTACACAGCTTCATCAAGATTTCTTATTATTCAATTTCCTAAACATAGTCATTCTCTCTAAAGATTAAATCCCTGTGTTGTTTTAATTTGCATTTCTGAAATGGCCAGTGATGTTGAACTTTCCAATGTATTTATTGGCCATTTAGATTTCCACTTCTGAGAAGAGTGTAATCATATCAGTTGCCCATTTTTGGACTGAGTCTTCTATTTTGAAAGGTTTCATTTTTTGAGTTTTATATTCTTGATATTAATCCTCTGCCTGGGGTATAGCTGGCAAATTTTTCTCCTATTGTAGAGGATATTTCTTTATTCTGTTACTTATTTTCTTACCTGAGCAGAAATAAATGTGATATAATCATATTTCTTTCCTCTTGATGCTATTGCTTGTGCAATTAGGTTTCTATTCACAAAGTATTTGTCTACACTTATGTCATTAACAGTTTTACTCATTTTATCTTCCAGCAGGTTAAATGTTTCTGTTGTAACATTTAGATTTTTGATCAACTTTGATTTTAGTGCAAAACAGTGTGAGAAATGGGGCTAGCATCAATATTCTGCATGTAGAGAGACAGTTTTCTCAGCACCACTCACATAAAAAGGCTATCTTTCTTCTAGCATAAATACTTGGACCCTTGGTCAAAGACCAGATGGGGTAATATTCCTGGGGTGATTTCTGGATCCTCTATTCCTTTCCACTGCATCACATGTCTGTGGCTATGCCATGTGCATGCTCTTTTTTAATCATCGTAGCTTTGTAACATAATTTGAAATCTGTGAATGTGATGCCTCCCACTTTGTTCTTGTTGCCTAGAATTGATTGTGCCATTGTGGCTCTCTTTTAGTTCCTTACGAATTTTAGCATTCTTTTCTCTAGTTCTGTGAGTGTTGTTGGTGGTATTTTGATGGGATTGCATTAAATCTATATTTCAGTTTTCATAGTATAGCCATTTTGATAATCTTGGTTCTGCCTATCCAGGGTCAGGGAATATCTTTCAAATTTCCGATGTTCTTTGATTTCCTTTGTCATAATCATATTGCTTTTATTGCACAAGCTTTCACTTCTTTGAGAAGCTTAATTCTTAAGTATTTAATTTTTCTTGATGCATTGTGAATGGTATTGTTTCCTAATTTCTCAATGTGTTCATAATTGGTGTACAAGAATAGTGATTGTTGCACATTGATTTTACATCTTCTTACGGTGCTGAATTTGATTAATTCTAGAAGTCTTTTGGTGGAATATTATGGAACTTCTAAGTAATGGATCATGTCTTCCTCAAATAAGAATAATACGAATTCTTCCTTTCTTGTACATATTGCTTTTATTATTTTCTCTTTCCTCATTGCTCTGAGCAATGTTTTGGGTACTATTTTGAAGAAGAAGGGTGATAGTAAATATCCTGGTCTTATTCCTGACTTGAAAGAAACACATTTTAGCTTTTCCCTGTTTAATATGATGTTGCCTGGCAATTAGTCATAAATGGCCTTTCATCAGTTTCAGGTAAGGTCATTCTACAACTATTTTCTTCAGGGGTTTTTTTTTTAATTATGAGTGAATGTTGGATTTTCTCAAAAGTTTTTGCACATTGATTAATAAGATCATGTCATTTTATCACTTGTTTCTGTTTATGTGCTGAATTTCATTTATTGGTTTGCACACACTGAGTCATCTTTGTCCCATTGTCCCTTTGGGGGTCAATGATACATTAAATTAATGTACATGGTCATGATACATTAAAATTTTTGATGATTACTAGCATCCTATTGGCCACTATCTCATCGGCCATATTTTTTTCTGTGTTCCTTAATGAGACAGTCTCTAGTTTTCTTTTTTAGTTGCGTTTTTGCCTGGTTTTGGTATCAAAGTTAAAGCTTGCTTTCATAAAGGAGTTTGGAAGTACTCCTACCCTTTCAATTTCATTGATCATTTTGAGCAGTACTGGTGTTATATCTCCTCTGAAGACATCTCGTAAAATTGAGTGATGAATCTCTCAAGGAGTATGTTCTTCTAATTTTATTACTGTCCCCACTTTAGTGTCTCTGGTTGGACTGTTCAGGGTAACTGTGTATTCTTGGGTCAAATGTGTTTAGGAAACCACACAGTTATTTAACATGTGGAATACAATTTTTATAGTCCTTATTAATGATCATTTGGACTTTAACAATATCTGTTGTGATTCTGTCTTATCTAAGTGCAGTGAAATGGATGTTTCCTTGCCTTCTTTGCATAAGTTTAGCTAAATGTTTATCTACTTAATTCATTCTTTCAGAGAACCAGCTCTTTGTCTTACTCTTTCTTTGCATTAGTTTTCATCTTGATTTTGTGAATTTGTACTCCACTCTTTATGACTGCCCTCCTTGTACGTAGCTGAGTTTGGACTGTTCTTGTCTTCTAATCTGTGGTGGTGGATTATCAGTTTATCTCAGTTTGATAAGTTTGTTTTAAAAATGAGCAATTACAGTAATAAATTTTCCTCTTAGGACTACCTCTTAGGTTTTGATATTGCACAAGTATCACCTTTGGATTCCAGAAAATATTAACTTGTTTATTTCTTGGTGACCCAATAAGTGCTTTGGATTCTGTATTTAAACTCCAGGTGTATGGAAAACATCTGTGCCTTCATTTGCCTTTGATTTCTAGCTTTGGTGAGCTATCATCAGATAGCTTCATGAGGTGACTTTTGTTATTTTGTATTGAAAAAAGTTTTAGGGCCTAGTATGTGGTCTGTTTTGAAGAACATTCCACTAAACTTTTAAGAAGATTTTGTGTTGTACTGTTCTTGGATGGAACAGTCTGTGATGTTTAAATCTGTTCATTCAAAGTTTTGGTTCACCTTTGAAATTTTTTCTTTTTTTTTTTTAATCTAGTTCATCATTACATTTGTTACAGTGACATACTGAAGTCCCCCTATATGATACTGTTGATGTTTTTATGACCCCTTGTGATCAGGAGTGTTTGTTTCATGAAGATCGGTGCAGTGATTTTGGGTACAAATATGTCTACCACTGTTATTTCTTCCAACTTTGTTTTCCCATTAACTAATATACAATGTCCTTCTTTTTCCTTTTAATCAGTTTTAGCTTGAAGTTTCACTGTCTGAGAATAAAACTGCTAAACCTACTTGCTTTTGCACTCATAGTGCATGGAATATTGTTTTCCAACTCTTTGATTTATAGCCTATAATTTCTTTCTTAATAAAATTGAGTCTCTTAAATGCAACACACCATTGACTTCTGGTTTTGGATCCAGTCCACTAATTGAAGTCTTTCAATTGAAAATCTGAAGAAATCTTAATTCAGAGTCATCACAGAAAGTCACTCAGTTATTCCAGTAATGGCACACTGTGTCATTCACATCTTTATTTTCCCTTTTTGTTTAACTACTTACCCTGTTTGATATATTCACTTCATCTGACTGTGTTGGCTTCACTGTGTCTATCTAGAGTATTCTGGAGCAGTGTTTGGAGTGCTGCTTCGGTGTTCACAATGAAATCTCATGTGATTTTCATTTCATGGAATGTCCTCATGTCTCCATCAATTTTGAAGGATAAATCCACAGGATATGAGTTGGAAGATGTGTTATTTTATGGTTGTAGATACTTCACTCCACATTCTCCTGAAACTTAAAGTTTATAATCCTAAAGGGTTTCCTTTAAAAATTCATTATTTTCCCTTTCTGATAGCTTGCAAAGTCTATCTTTATCTTTTTGTTGGACATAAGACATTTTGAATGGTTTAGCCTGGGAAACTGATTTTTTCAATGTATTTATTTGATATGCAATAAGCTCCACTTAGCTGTAACGTTGTGTTCTTTTCCCATACTTGGAAAGATTTTTGCTTTGGTTTTTGTAAACAGATTTTTAAAATTCCATCTTCTAATTTCTAACTTCAACTAGTCATAGGTTAGTCTTCTTAACACCATACAGTAGAGTGAAGAGTTTGTTGTTGATGTGAGTATCGAGAACATGGCCAGGATCCCCAATCTCCCAAATGAGTGTATGGCAATGGCTTAAATGAGACAACTAGTATGATTTTAGAGCTCCAGAAGGATCAAAACCCTCTAGCAGAGTTCGAGACTCTGGGGGCTGAGACAAACATATTCTCTGGGTGGCCCATAGTTATTAGATTTTTGAAGAGAGGGGATAATGGGGAAGGTACAGAAACTGAGCAGGACCTTGGGAGTCACTTCAAAGACTTCTCCAAGCAGTAAACTATTTCAGTTTAGGAGAACTATCTTATCTCCATGATGACATTTTATGGTGGGAATGAGACAGCAAGAGTGAGATGCCTGCAGCTGCAGTCTCTATCTACTTAATTGGGATTGGAGCCAGGTGTCCTCAGGTATGGCGTTTTCTTACCCTTTGCAGTATCTCTGGCATCACAGGTCACTACAGTTCTCAGCCAGGACCAGTGACTCAAAGAGATTCACTTACTAGGAATCTGCTTCCCATCTCCAGACAAGGGGCCTAGGCCTAGGACAGATTCACAGATAAACACAGAAAGCCAATTAATTAATTTTAAATCCTGCTCAGAGTCACTTTGTAGTGGTCTCCATCATATGAGGATTTCTTGGTTAGATTCTGATTTTCAATGACTTGACTTGGCTTTATTTGTTCAGTGTTATTGTTCACCACATCAAACTATTCAATTGATTTGGGTTACACCCTGTTATCTGGGACATAAAGGGAAAATGTCTAGTGCTTCTAAGAGCATGTACAGCTTCAAGTATACACTAATCATAATTCTTAAACCTTGTTTTGAGAATTTAACCCTTTGTCAATACCCCCTACATATTTTATACTACTACTACCTATGGCTTATCTGAGATATGGAGGGTGGGGGAATGGGCAGAGGAAGGGAAAAAAGAAAAGAAGTTCATTATTGGGAAGGAAGGAGTTAAGACATGTCAATAGGTTGATACAGGAAGTTGGACCCAGTTGGAATTATTTTTATACCTCAGGTAAAGGCCTACCATTGAGGGGGTTTCAGAGAGTATGTAGGCAGGTGGAGGTATTCAGATGAATGGAAATATATTTAGAAATTGAGGGAGGCTATCAGATTGTCAGAACCTCTTCCTATATCTCTAGGCAGAGTTGTTTCCTCTAAGCTCAGTTATATTCAGGATCATGCTCACATGAATTTGAATGCTACTGCTTTAGTTATATTGGCATTAATTCTTATTCTCTAATGCAGTTATACAAGTCCCTGTAACATAAATGCCATAACATAGGTGAAGAGAAGAGGGGGAGGTAAATGAGATAATGAGAAAGAGAGGACAAAAAATGATCAGTAGCAAAAAGAGTCAAAAGTAGGAGAGAATAAACAGAGAGCTGGTCAAAGGGGAAAATCTTGAACTTCAACAATGCTATCAAGAAACACTAATAAAGAAGCAATAACCAGGAAAAAACAAAAACAAAAAAAAAAAAAAAATGGAACAAAGAAAAGAAACAACTAACATGACCCAAATTGAACTAAGAAGAATGCAATAATTACAACAAGTAAAATGAAAAGAGAAACAAGAATTAAAACCTCCGCAGAGACTTTAGAGCATTCATTCAGAGTTATGCTGGTGTCACACACTGATTCTGAGCAGACAAGAGTTTTCCCTATTTTGGCCAGATGAATTCCTGACCAAAGGCCTGAAGGCTGTAGAGCCCTGTGAACATTTGTCCTGGATGCAGGCTGTGTTCCAAGCCTTTCCCCTGCCAGGCTCCGTGGATCCTACTACCTTAATTAACTGGGGTGCTGGGAGTAATTATCACGGACCTCTTCAAGTTCCTTCCAAGAGCTTTCCTTCCCTACATCATGCCCTAAAAGCCAGAAACCTGGGCACTGCTTACCCTCTCTGCCCAAAGGGGTCTGTTTCAGTCCTCCACAGAATCTAGTGCCACTCCAGGGCTAGGCTCAAGGACCCCCTTTGCCAGTGCAGGGCACTGAGACGGCCTTCACACCATCTTAGTGTTACAGGCAACTGAGTTAGTTAAAAGTATTATAGGCAAGGGCCGGGAGTTTGGCTCAGTGCCTTAAGCGCCTGCCCTGGCAGATGCGAGGTTGTGAGTTCAATCACCGGTGCCGCAAAAAAAAAAAAAAAAAAAAAAAAAAAGTATTATAGGCAGTCAGACAGGGCTAGGCCCTCAAGGAAACAGGCACAGAAGACCAGATGTCTTGTGACCTTGGAAGAGACACAGACCTCTTGGTGCAGACCAGATATCAAGACAAAAGGCAAAACAAATGCACCCATATCTGAAGGATTGATATTCTATATAGTTCTCTATCACCCTGAGGAAGTCAGGAGTCAGCATCCCACCCCCCTACAGGAAGAGTCTTTGTTCTTAAGCATCCCTGCTTACTTCCTGACTTGCTTCCCCATTTGTCCTTGATTTAATCAATTTTACCTGAGCAATTAATCTTATTGGTGAACCATAGTTATGTTCCACATTATGACCACCTTGCAGGTTCCCATTTTTCCCATGCCTTGGACCCATCTAACCTCATGGTTTTACTCTATAAAAGTCCCTAAAAATAACAGAGTGGCAACCAGCTTGGCCCCCTTCTCTCCCTCAAAGAGAAGCTTTCTTTCTCTCAGTAAATATATTCTGCTCTTACCCTCCGTTGTTCCTAAAATTCATTCTCTGATGTTAGAGAAGACAAACTCACGCCAGACTTACAGTAGGTTGGGAGTTTCATTCCCCTATATCATTTGGAGGTCTGAGATCATTTCCCTATATCATTAGGACTGCCTAATATTGGATAAATCATAGGAGGGCACCCAATGTGCACTTGCTATGCTGAGTCACTTTCTGAACTGGGTGCCAGTGACCCCTCTCACAGATCCCCAGGCCCCACTCTGCTCTCTATATTTCTTGCAGCACAGGTTTGCACTTCTTAACAATGAGCAAGTGCTGGGGACTCCACCTGGGAGCCTGCCAGCAGCCATAGGTAAGGTTCTCAATAACCATGAACAAAATTCCACTTTTATGCGGGAGAAATGGGAGCCTTACCTGTTGTTTTTGACGGGTTGTTGGGGCAAAATTATACTGCAGGAACACAATCACGAGATGGCAAACTTATAGATATTTCATGATCAATTAGAGGTCTCTGACCAAGTTACTGTTCTGCTGTTTCTGCTGAATACAATTGACCTTGATGGTGTCTACAGCCCAGCTGCATACCTCTGATGAGCACTGAGTCAGAGGAATTGCCTATAGCCCTATGCTCCCTTGGGTAATTTTAGGGCCCCTCCCCAGAATGTTCCTATTTTATGGTAATGTCCTTAACTGTGCTCATTATGTAAGGGCCCTCTCCCCTTGCTCCAAGAGTGTTTCTATATTATGATAAATAATTGCTTCGTTCCAAGACAAGCTTATCTGTCAATATATGACTCATGTATGTAACCAGTTATGTAAGGATTAGTCACTTGCTTTGTACTTCCCACTTATAAATTCTCTATAAACTAAACTCTTCCTAAATTCAGTGCTGCTGCTTTTGAGGAATTATCCCTCAACAGTCCACTAGCATGAAGATCCAATAGTCCACTGTTGTAAAGATTAAATTCTGCCTTCTTAGCTCCTCTGAGCAAAAAGTGCTCTTTTCCATTTCCTTTGCTCTGGCTTGGCTTGTGAATTTTCTGGCAACAGGGTAAGACTTCTCTCTCCCTAGTCCTGCCACATGCCAGTACTGATAAGCAAGTATTTTTATAAGACACAAGTGTACCCCACCAGTCAGCAATGCTGAAATGCTATTAGGTAATAGTAAGTGGATGCTTGAGTGCATGACAATTTGTTTTTTGCTGCTCTGCTTTGGAAAATTTAATACTGTTTAATACTTCTCAATAACATCTACATATAGTATACATTCCCAAATCAAATGCCATCATTCAGGTTTGTAGAATGGAAAAGTTCATCACAGAATTCCAATAAAATTAAAAGGGTCTCTGGATAGGCAAAACAATCTGGAAAAATAAAAAACAAAATGGGCAATTTATTCTTCTTAATTTCAAAACATACTACAAAACAGTAATTTAAAAACTTCACTACTAGCAAAAAGTTACATACAGTAATATTACAGAATTCACACTTCACACGAAAGCCCCGTGATCCATGGTCATATGACTTCAAACAAGCACCTAGTCCAAGATGCAAAGAAAATCTCTCAACAAATACCACTGAGATATTTGGATTTTCACATGCAAATTAATGAAGTTGGACCAAAAGCTCACATCTCACAAAAACATATTCAAAAGTAAAGTAAAAACTCAACCTGTAGAAGATAGAAAATATGTACAAATCATAGAACTCATAAGGGTCTAGTATCCAAAACATTTAAAGAACTGGCAAAACTCAATAACCAAGAGAAGGGCATTTTTCCAAAGCAGATACAGAAATGGACACCAGACAACGAGCACCTAGTCTGATTGACAGCTTTAGTTATTAGGGAAATGCAAATCAAAACCAGAAAGAAAAGCAACCTCTCTAAAAATTCTGGAGTCAATAAAATGAAATAACAAGTGTTGAAAATATAGAGAAATCAAGTTTCTCACATTTCTGGTAAATTACTATGCTAATGACTAAGGATACAAATTTCAGATTCCTGCAAAACGTACAAAAAGAACCAAAACATCAATTATAGGCCACAGTGGCAAGTTTTCTAATGGACATGCTGTATTTCCAGAGTTATAGGCTCAGAGCAGGAAGTACAGTCAACAGACAATTGCATGTAACCAGCACTCCAGAAATGTGCAGAAAATGCAAAACACTTTGACAGAATTGACAATGAAAGAAGGGGTAGACATGTGAAGAACACTGCAAGAAACAGCTAAATCAAAGATCTGGCATTATTTATTTTATAAAAATAAACAATAATTTAAAAATAAGGGCTAGGAATACGATAAAATTTTTCTTCCTTCAGAATGATTACACAATGACAGAAAAATTCTCTAAGACTTCAGTGCTCCTACTGGAATCCAAAGACGATGGTGCTATGTTTTGATGTCTTCACACAGGAAAGGGAAGTACACTGTCTGTGGCCAATGCCCTCATCTGTAAGGCTTACAATGATTACAGTATTACATATCAAACAATGACATTGATTAATTGCTTTAATTTATAAAATGTCCTCATAATGATAAGGTCTTCTTACGTTTTAGTTTTTCTGCTTGAACCTGGTTACAAGCTTATTTTCTAATGCTCTAGGTGTATGAGCAGAAAAACTGAGGCCATTCCAAGTGAACTGGCCAGGGAAAATTCTAGTGTCAGCTTGATTCTTCACTAGGAACAGGCAGAAGTAGCCACTGACTGGATTATTACAACATGCAGGATGCAGGAAACATTTAATTTCTTAGACAGAACCATTGCTGCTTGGTAAACACACCAGCTAACTACAAGGGCATATGGTACATCGCCAAATTTCTCTTCCTGTGTTCAGAGAGTTGAAGGTCTTCAGGAGAATAACGTTAAGTAACTTCCAGACAACCAGGAAAATCCTCTGACCTGTGAAGATGAGATGCACTCCTCTCAGCACTCCCCTCTGCAAGGCTGTCAGACCAGAGGGAAATCCTTACCACTTCTTCAAAGTCAGTTTAACAGCTTACATTTGGTTTCCTTTTCATTTGTGACATCATTCTCATTGCTATTTTTACACTACCCAGTCCATGATGAAATCCCTGATGATGAAGTAAAACTTTAGTGGTGAGTTTTAACAATGTAGAGAGCATTGCCTCGGGCTCACTATAAGAGGCAGAAACTGCTCCAGAAACTGGAAACACAGGAAACATGGCTAAGACATACACATGTGTGAATAGAGCTGGTAAGGATGATTCTGATGCAGTTCTATGTGTTCAAAGTGCTCTAGACAGACAGAAAAAAATAAAATAGATAAAAGGATGTACAGATAGACAAGAGAATTTAGTAAGTTGATTGGTTCCCATGACTATTGTGGCTGAGAAACTACACAAAACATGGGCACCCATTCACAAGCAGGAGCCCCTGGATGCCAGCAGTGTGGTTCATCACATCCCTGCAAGCCTTAGAACCAGAGGAACTGAACCCAATTCTAAGTCTAATGCCATACCCAATAGTGAGGGCAGTAGCACAGTTTTTGGAGTCCAAAGGGCCAAGGACTCTGTATTTCTGCAGTCCCAACACTGCTATCAAATAAATGTAGTAATAAAGTTTATTAACCCTATCTTTAACTCACATAAAGCATAGGTCTCCCAGCTCTGTGAGGTAGGAAAAATTGCCTTTTCTCTGCCTTTTTTGTTTTATCTGCAACTGCAGAGTAGATATATTGCAAAATGTTCATTTTCCCCCATAATTCACTGATCCAGATGTCAGTTTCCTCTGGAAAGGCTGCCTCAGACATGCAGAAATAATCTTTCCACTATTTCTCTAGGTATTCCTTTATCCAGCTGGTTTGAACCAAACAATTGCCATCACAATCCCTATGAGTGATTGTGAGAATTACACATATTTGGCAGAGAACTGCCTACTATGCAAAAGGAAAAGTAAATCCAGGCTTAGGGCAAACTGATACCTGTATCTGAGAGGAGCACTTGGGGAATCTAGCAGTCAGGGTCCAGATGGGACACAGTGAAGTATGTTGCTGGGGGCATTCCAACTGTGGGAGAGCGTGCAGACTGGAAGATTCCTAGTTGCCTCTATACAGAGAAGGGGGAAAAAGTGTCTTTCCCATACCAGTTACAGGGCTCATGGCTAACTCTCCCATAATAAAAGACAGATCACAAGTGAAAGGAGTAACAAATTTATTTAACAAAAGATTACAAGATGTGGTAGCCATGAGAAACAAAGACCAAGGGCCTGGAGCTTGGCTCAGTGGCTTAAGCGCCTGCCTGGCAGGTGTGAAGTTGTGAGTTCGATCCCCGGTACTGCAAACTAAGACAAAAAATCTAGAGAAAGCTATGTGTTTCTGTTAATTTTAAAACAAAAAAGAATATAAACTATGATACAAAATTTCAAACAAAATAATAGGAGATGAACAATGGCTAATACACGGCATATTGTTACCTTCAAAGCAGTTGTTCAGATTACAAATTACAGGGATGAGAAAATAAACAACAGCACTAACCATTTTTTTGATGAACTAACAGAGATTAGTACAGGACCCATTGTACAACCATACTGCATCTTTTTTTATTCAATTCGCATTTGATGGGCATTTGGGTTGTTTCCAAGATTTACCTATTACAAATTGGGCTGCTATAAACATGGCTGTACATATATTGCAGTGGTATGATGTTTTCAATTCTCTTGGAAAAATACTCAGAAGGGGAAGATCTGAATTGAATGGGACCTCCAATCCTAATATTTTTACGAATCTCCACACTGATTTCCACAATAGTTGCACCAGTCTACGCTCCTACCAGCACTGGACAAGAGTTCCTTTTTCCCTGTACCCCAAAGGCGGTAGTTCTTGGTTGATTCCTTCATGACAGGTATTCCTTCTGGAGTGAGATGCAATCTCAGTATTCTGTTCATTTCTGTTTCCTGAATGACCACTGATGTGGAACATTTGTTCATGTATTTATTTACCACTAAGATATCTTCAACTGAAAAGTGCATATTCATCTCAGATGTCTATTTTTTGGTTGGGTCTTTCAACCTGAGAGGCCTGAAGTTTTTTCAATTGATATGTTCCAAATAGAAGTTCTTTGTCGGAGGGACACTTAGCTAAACTTTTTTCCTCTATGATGTACAAAATGTTGCTAATAACATGAGATTCCAGTTGTTGATTCTTTGAAGTACTTCCTGTGACATTTGCACTTTTTTCATGAATCCTCTGCCTAACCCTATGGCTTCAAGACTTCCACCTACCTTATCATCCAGTACATTTAGTGACTCTGTTTTAATGCTTACATCTTGGATTCATTTTGCATGGTAATAGACACGGACCTAATCTTTGGCATGAGGAATGTGAATTTTTTCAGCACTTTGTACTTAAGAGGCTACCTTTCTTTCAAAGAACTTTTGGCCCCTGTGTCAAAGATAAGGTAGATGATGGTTTTTGTGGTTTTGTCTGCGTCTTCTAATCTGTTCCATTGATCCTCAGGATTGTATTTGGCCAGTACCATGCTAATTGTATCACAGAAAGTTGATAGGATAATTTCAAGTTAGGGATTCTGATTCCGCTCTGAGAGGCCTTTGTTGCCTAGGATTCCCTTTGCTATTCTAAGTTGGTTTTTTTGGTTTTTGGTGGTTTTTTTTCCTAGGAATCCAAGTAAGGACTTTGTGTTGGCCAGGCTGGCACTCTGCTGCTAAGCTATATCCCTGGCTATATTCCCTGTTTCTTCTATTTCCAAATGAATTTTTGGAATGTTTTCTCTGGATCTGTGAGGTACGCTAAAGATACTTTGTTCAGGATTGCACTAAATCTGTATAACAGTTTTGGCAGTCTGACCACTTTCACAATGTTGCTTCATCCTATCCATGAAAGCAATATCTTTCCATGTTCCAATATCCTCTTCTAGCTCCTTTTTAAGAGCACTATAATTTTCAATATATAGATGTTTTATGCCCTTTCTTCACTTGATTCCTAAGTATATCATCTTTTGGATCCTATTGTGAAATGTGCTGTTTCCCTAATTTCTCTCTCAGTGCGTTTGTTGTTTATGTACAGGAATGTTGCTAATTTGCGTGTTGACTTTGTATCGAGCAATGGTGCTGAATTTGCTTATTACCTCTAGTAGTATTTTGGTGGACTTTTGGGAGTCCGTGAAGAGTGTGATGTCATCTCAAAATAATGATGATTTAACTTCTTGCTTTCCTATCCTTATTCCTTTTATATGTCTCTCTTTTCCAATTACTCTGCGTAACATTTCCAGAACCATATTGAATAGGAGTGGTGATAGTAGATATCCTCATGTTGTTCCTGATTTTAGGGTGAAAGCGTTCAATTTTTGTCCATTTAGTATGATGTTATCAGATTGAAGTAGAGACCATCTATTTCAATTTTCTCTAGGATGTCATCAAGAATGAGTGTTGTACTTTATCAAAAAGTTTTTTCTGCATCTATTGAGATGATCATGTGATCATTCTTCTTGTTTGTGTTGATATGGTGCAGCACCTTTATTGATTTGCATATGTAGAACCATCACTGTGTTCCTGGGATGAATCCCACTTGGTCAGGATATATATTCTTCTTGATGATTTGCTGTACTCTGTTTGCTAGTACTTTACTGAGCATATTCGCATGTAAGTTCATAAGGGACATTGGTCTGTAATTCCCCTTTGTGGTTGGGTCTTTGGAATCAGAGTAATACTTTCCTCCAGGAATAAGCTATGGAGAGTTGCTGCCCTTTCATTTTCATTAAAGAGCTTGAGGTGTATTGGCCTAATAAGCCACTTCTAGTCCACTGCTTCTACAGGCTCTGCCATCTGCCAATCACTCCCTACTGAGAATGCAGCCTTTGGGACATGTGATGACTAATTAACCAACCAATAGTCATCTTGAATAGTGAATGCCCAGCTGAACTGAGTCAACATGATTCCGGGTATGGAAGACTCACATTAAGGAGAACTGTTTCAGAATGGTATAAAATAGAAAACTGGAGGGAAGAATTTCAGCTGATCTTTCTTAGAGGAGCTTCTTTGAGATCTGCTTTTCTCCAGAGGAGTTTTGGCAATTTTTTGTGTGTTTGTTTGTTTTTAAGAGCTTTGACCATTTTGTTTCTTCAGAGGACTTTCAATCCTCATCGTCATCTTAGATGTCGCCTCCTGGCTTCCAGTGCAGATCTGTCAGCATTATGGCAAAAACCCTTCAGTCTTTTGGCACTGACATGTCAGCTTCCAGTAGTGGACCTTGGGCTTTTTTGGCAAAGACCCTTTGATCTCCCATGGTGGATTCTTACACTTCCTGATTGACTTCCACTGGACACTGCCATGAGTCCAAGGCCTTGATGGGATCCTTTGTGATTCCAGCCCACAGAGAGATATTTTCCACTCTTCTACATATCACTCTGGCAAGCACTCACTAATTTAGAAGGTATGTACTGGAACATCCTAAATATATGACCATCTTTAATATATCTTAAGACTGTGAGAAACATAGTCACCCGGCGGGACTGTTGATGAAATCTTTCATTTCCCTTATGGAATTCTATTTTGTAAAGATGCAAGTAATTTACATTCATTTTGGAAAACTTTTAAATGTAAATAAAACACAGGAAAAATTAAAATTCAGTAACATTAAATTCTCTCAAGTGTACTCAAATGAGAAGAAAGCTATAGCCACTATCTCCTAAGAGTCTTCTTTCCTCTTATCGTGGAGAAAAACCTTACTCACAATATTTATGTAGGTACTAAATTAAAAGCAATAGATTTTGCTATCACATGACATATCCCTTCAGCATTATCCTTTCAATCAACTGCTCTTGTATTTATATTTCAGAGTAGGACTAAAGTAAAAGATAATATGCGTATATTAGCATCCTTATATATACATTTTTTAATTTCCAGAACAAGTAATAACATATTCATTATATAAATTACTCTTTTCATTACATATATTTGTGATATTGGTCCATATCAGTTAATCTTTGTTTTCATGACTGAATACTATCCCATTTTGTCCGTGCCACATTGATTTAGCAGTTATCTTATCAATGTGTGCTTCCTTTCTTAATATCACAGCACCACAAACATTTATAGATGTTTCATATATGTATAACACAAAAACTCACACACTCACAGACTCACACCCCTCTTATATAGGGAGAGGTATAAGTCGTTTCTAGCAATGGTATTGCAAATTAAACGGATAATTCCATTGCTTGAAACTTTAAAGGTTGCAACACATTGCCTGTTTCCACATAGTCCCTCATTGTGAGTTAGTTAGAGCTTTCCTAAGGAAAGCAGGCTCAGATCAGTAAGACCACTGACATGGTGGCTGAATAACAGTAACAAACAAGGCAGAAATTACAACATCATTTCTGACAGAGCCTCAGAAAATCATGCAGTGCTGCTCTTCCACAGAAATCTGCTTAGATACAGCAACAGGAGGCACAGACCCCACCTCCTGCTGTGCAGTCACAGTCAAACCCGGGTTCTCATGCAGAATGGGAGACACTGTTCCAGAAATTTAAAAAAGTTAACCATTCCAATGCTCCAGTGGGGTTGAATAAATTTATACTTTTGTGAAGTGTATTACAATACCTATTCCCAAGCCCTTTGAAAATATGATTACTTAAAATGACTTCTTCATTAATAATTTAACTTACATTTGTATATCTTTCACATTGAGCAAGATTTCTATCTTCATTGGCCCCTTAGATTTCTATACCTGGAATATGACCATTTATGAGCCTTTGTCTTGAATGATTATTAATTTTCAGAGCAATTTGAAAGAGAAGAAAATCATCCCTCTCATTGTGATTATAAATATGCTTTGGATACTGCTTTTTCTCTTTGACTTTAGAGCTTTGTACCTCGTCGTCACACTACAATTTATAATCTATACTCACATTTATCTATATTTTCCATGGTAGGTTCTGGCATTAGAATTTGACCAAAACAGATCACCTTTCTTCCACCATTATTTTGAATATTCTGTAATATTTTTTAGCTTTTGGTCTTTTTACCTCATAATCAGCTCCATATAATGTTACACGAACCCGTTAACTTCAAACAGTTTGCACTTTCTCTTAGTCAGTACATAATAATTTTATGTACTGCTTCATTCTAGTTGCTAATATTTTCTCTGAGTTGAAACATTTTCTAATGGGAGCTTATCACAAAGTTCTCCATTCTTGTGACTCTGTGGAATTTACCAATATTTAGTTTTCTATTTCATTTCTGGTAATTTCCCACATCTGTGACTGCATTTCTGATATGTTATAATTCTGGTTTAGATTATTTTAGATAAATTCTCAGTATTTTAAAACTCTTTTGATGACCAGATGTGACACTTACTGACTTACGCATGTATTTCTGAGATATTTTCATTATTTGTACATAAATTAGTCTACTACTCATTTTTCCTAATGATAAATCTGGATTAGATTACATTTCACAGTTTCCTGTTGTTCATTTGCGTAGAACTATAAAGTGGTAATGCTGACCTCTCTACAAGTCCCTTTTTCTCTTGCTTTTGTGAAACGTTAAAAAATTTAGCAGCTTGTTTTCTGAATTGTTCAGTTCCTAGAGCGATGGTAAACATTTTAGAGACAACTGCACAAACTGCAACCCACACGCATTTATTTATGGCAAAGTACCAACACTACCATGAAAGCTGACGACTGAGGGGTTAGTTTAGAATAAACAACTCATAATGGTAACATCTTTTGTCTTAAAAGAAAAACATACCATATGTGTCATAGGTTCAACAACACTTCCCTAAAATGATCTTTCCTTGTCCCCATTATTTCTGTTGTGCTCAAGTTTGATTCCATCTGCAGCAGCTTCTTCTCAGTGACTAAAAGAAATCATGGCTGCTTGATTTCAAAATTTCATTCCAAAGACTCTCAGAATTTTATAGGCAACCTCCCAACTAATCCACTATCACAATGTGCAAAACCCTACCCAGGGTCTTTCAGAATTCTGTGATTGCCTTCTCAGTTGATATCTCTTGGTTATTTGGGGGCTCTGGTTCTCAAGTCCTTTATTGACTTTTCTTTCCTCCTAGGACCTTTTCCCTTTTTTTTTTTTTTTTTTTTTTTTGGCGGCACCGGGGATCGAACTCACAGGCTCGCACCTGCCAGACAGGCGCTTAAGCTGCTGAGCCAAACTCCCGGCCCTCCTTTTTTTTTTCTTTAAACAATTACTATAACTAAACAAAATATTACAAATCTTCAGTTTGTATATCTCTTACCTCACATATATTATATAAAATAGGAACTTAAATTTTAAGTTTGGAAAATTGTTACAAATCTAACAATAAATTACAATTGTGTTCAGATTGTTACTACAAATGAAGCCCCAAATGTGGTCAAATGTAGTAAAAAATGATACAGGAAAACTGAAAGGGAGAACTGAAAGCGGGAATTCCTCTGAAACAGAGAGGACCATCCCATATAAACAGCCCATACCCATGGAGGAAGGACACTCACACTGCAGACTTCTGGAGACTTTGTTCCATTGGGCAGCTAACAGACAACACCTTTCCAGTTTTCATCATGGCCAACAGGTGTATCCTCCAAATGGCTCTCCTGTTGTCCTTCACCACATCTCTTTCCTTAAGCTACAACTTGCTTCAACTGCAAAGACAACAGCACAACAGCAGCTTGGCCTGTCTGGAGCTTCTGAAGCAGGTGAAAGGAAAGCCTGACTCTTGCCTCAAGGACAGGATGGATTTCAAATTCCCTGAGGACATCAAGCAACCACAGCAGTTCCAGAAGGAGAAGGCTGCTCTCGTCATCCAAGAGATGCTTCAGAACATCTTCGGTATTGTCAGAAAAAGTTCCTCTACCACTGTGTGGAATGAGACCACTGTGGAGAACCTCCTTGTCCAACTCCATCAGCAGATGGGTCATCTGAAGTCAACGATCCTGCAGGAAAAACTGGAGGACAAAGACATGACCACAGAGGACACCACGACCATTCTGAGCCTGAAGAGCTATTACTGGAGGATCAGGAGGTACCTCAATGCCAAGCAGAACAGCATTTGTGCCTGGACAGTAGTCCAGGTGGAACTCATCAGGAACTTTTCGTTCATTAACAGGCTTACAGATTGCTTCCAAGACTGAAGATATGCCAGCCCAGGTCACTGAGACAGGACAATGCCTTCAGGAACTTTTCATTAAGTGACTGGCAAGAAATGCACTGTACATCAAAGGAGAGTAGAGGAGTTGAAAATTATTTATTAATTTATGAATTAAGTTATTTGTATTCTTTATTTAAATATTTACCTTGGAAAATAAATTATTTATGATACAAGATCAAAATGGGAGTTTCACATTCAATTTGATTTATGTAACTACTGATGTTAACAATTGCTGAGCAGCTAGCTAGTAGGCATTCTTTATTAAACATACCTGCAATGTAGGAGTGTTTCCTGCTCCTGCCTTCGAGGAATTTAAAATTCAAGGAAGCAACATGTAATATACAAGACAAGAGATAAAAAGGGGACCTTAACCTTCTAGGGAAATCAGAATGACATGTACTGTTATGGTTCTGGAAGGCAAGGGGCAACACAACTCGATGGGTGGAATTAATCCAGAAAGGAAACTGAAGTAGGCAGAAGGTAAATAACAAGACACAAGGAAACCCACTAACTTTCAACAGAGCAGTCAAGGGCTTTCTTTGTTTTTTATCATCATAATCACATTTCCCTTCATTTTCTCCTGCTTCAGTCTACTGAAATGCAGTCATAGCTTTCTAGGAATGTTCAGTGCAAAAGGGAAAAAAATGATTGAGTGATAAAGCCTAAAATTAATGATTCAGGACTTTCCTGTTTTCATTGTTACTTTGCTATTACTTTCATCCTAAGTTTAGGTGAAAGTAATTGAGAAACAGCAACAAAATACTTGGCCCAGAAAAAAAACTTGAACCAAAAAGCACTCCGTGGTATTTTAGCTTCTGAAACATTTTTTTTTTAAGGCTAATGTTATTTAGCATCATAAACAGGATTTGCTTGCCCTACATTTGCTCTGGACAATGATGAGCCCAGAGGCTGAGTTGAAGTGCAGTCACCTCAGGCACAGGTGAAAGCAGAGAGGAGACAGGAGGTGTTAGCCATTGTGAAGTGCAGAAAGAGAGTGATCTAGAAAAGCCACTGGTCATTTGCGGGGTGCCTTTCTTTTCTATGTTAGCATACATCTCTCCTGCAGTTTAAGGCAACTGATGTATTGAAAATCATACCAACATATTTAACATATCATTTTCTCCCTTGTTCTTCATTTGGCAAACTACTATAGGTAACTCATTCAATCCATCTTGAAAACATTTTAGCTATAAGGATAACTGGAATTGCTAGTCGGAATAATTTCTGCCTGCCATTTTCACACTGCTTTCCTTTAGCAGTCTGAAAACACGTTTCATTTCTTGGTACAGCTGGACACGGTGAGATTTTTGTATTAATCCTCTAATCTTCCTAGAATTACGAATATTTCAATCTCGTGTGTATCCAAAATTAACCAAATTACCAAGGTCATTTTGAAAAATGTCACATTTAGCCGGGCATGGTGGCGCACCCCTTTATTCCCAGCACTCTGGAGGCTGAGGTAGGAGGAGCGTTGTGAGTTCGAGGCCGGCTTGGGCTACAACGCGAGCTCAAGGCCAGCCTGAGCGACGTAGTGCGACCCTGCCTCAAAAAACCAGGGCCGGAGGTTTGGCTCAGTGGCTCAAGCGCCTGTATGGCAGGTGTGAGGTTGTGAGTTCAATCCCCAGAGGTACAGCTAAAAAAAAAAAAAAAAAAAAAAAAAAAAAGTCACATTTGTCTTACAATAGGAAAACAGAAAACTGGATGGACGAATCTATCAATCAGTACACGCGCAAGGAAGAGATGACTTGAAAATACAACGTAAACAACGCAAATCCAGAGAGACCCTGTATGCTGTCCAAACGAAAGGAGATTTAAAAACTGAAACAGAAATCTAGATCATGAAACTGACAAAATTAACCTTTCACGGAATACAGAATCTCACAATCCTCGCGGCTTGGGTGCCTGTGCAGACACCGGGCACTGGGGACCTCAGCGCGCTTTCCGCAGCCTCAGGCTCAGGCTGGGCTTCTGAGGCACCGCAGGGCAGGTCCTGGAAGGAAGCCTCGCTCCCTCCAAGCTCGGGAAACTTGTCTGACACAGCGCCTGAGTCCGGACAAGTCCTGACTAAAACCTGTCAATTCTCTGCATTCGGAAAGTGGTCATCTGGAAACCCACCTCGCTTACCTTCCTTCCTTCCCTCCCCTGCCCGCTCCCGCCCCCGCACCCACTTTCCCGCCGCCGCCACCGCGCCGGGGCCCGCGCTCCCGGAGCCCCCGCGCCCTCGGGAAAGCGCTTCGTGCCCGAAACCGCGCCCTCCACACGGAGAACTCAGGGAGACGCCGCCCGAGCCCAGCCCCAGCCGGCTGCTGCGGAGGAGGCCTCTCTGTACTCACTACTTCAGCTCCAAACCTGACGGAGGACCCACGACCGGAACCTCGCAGGCGGCAGCACCTGCGGAACCCACAGCCCAGGCGCCCAGAGCCCCGCTTCCCTCGCTGGCGGCACAGCCTCCGCCCTACACCACCCAGGCCGCTGCCTCCTGCGGTGGTGCCCGCGCGCCCCCTCGCGGCCGCCCGGGGAAGCGCGGATCGCACAGAGG
The DNA here is from genome assembly GCA_004363535.1 of Dasyprocta punctata. NCBI lineage: Eukaryota > Metazoa > Chordata > Mammalia > Rodentia > Dasyproctidae > Dasyprocta > Dasyprocta punctata. The sequence goes on along the minus strand of RJWM01007170.1, from coordinate 7,782 downwards.
CCCCCAGCTGTGTTCTGAGTGCAGCAGGGAGGCCCTGTTTCAACCCTGCCTGCTCACTTGGCTGGAGCCCGCCTTGGGGCTGGGGCCTGGAAGACAGGGAAACCTGCCTGCTCCAAAGCAGCAGCGAAGGATCCCCTCTCAGAAATGCCTAAACGGCAGAAAGGACTTGTACTTTCCTTGGAAAAAAGGAAATACTTTTGTGGCTATCAACAATAGACAAGCCACCTGGGTCACCATCAGCTGCTCCAGCAGATCTCCTGCCTCTTCAGCCAGGAGGACAAGCTCGCTGCTGGGGCTGAGGTGGTCGTGAGCCAGTCCTCGGGAGGCTTGCTCAGAGGGGACCACCTGAAGCTGCCACAGGCACAAACTCGGTTTCTCCCTCCTTGAGATTTGCTGTCCTGCAGGATTTCCAAGGAATCATCTGTGTTCTGAAGAAAAAAAGGAATACATCACCTTTCCTAGCAAGGTTTTCAGAGAGGACATTGGACAGTGCTTCTTGCTCATTAGCAGTTCTCAAGGAAAAGTCACCAAGTAAAGAAACAAAATCTATTTTTGTCTCTAGCCCTGCCATCAGTTTCCAAAGCCCTAAAGTCTACCTCGACTCAGGTTTTTGTCGCAGCTGAAAAATATCTAAAATCAAATCATGACATTATTTTTACCATATACTGTGCATTATTCATCATAAATAACAGTCGATGAAGAAAGAACATTCTTTGTTTTTTATATATAATGTTGCAACTTCTGTTGTTTTTTATTGTGAAACTGTTGACTATCTGAAGGGTCAAAAGTCTGGTATTTTTCTAAGAAAGATTATACCATACGATATTTTTAAAAGACCTCTGTCAGTGAAATTGATAGAAGACAAAACTACCAGTAATTACAACACAGTGTGCATTTCTCTTTCTTTTACATTAGAAATCAATGCATGAATTCCTGCTTAGATCAATGATTGGCCTGCTGTCACACAGTGATTCCAGCACTTTAGTTAAGTGTACATTTTGGCTTTGACATCTTCCATGTATAACAACAAATATCTCTGTAGTGCTTCTCTTGCAAAGCGGAAAGATATAGTGAATCACAAGCGTGTGTTTTCATGGCTCTACACTCTAGGCAAAAATTCACTTCCTTCCATACTTAATCAGTCCAGGTGAATGCTCATATGATACTTAAGTGCAAACAATATTGAAAAGGAATTGTATCTGGGTGACTTGTGGGAAGAAATGACAAGTTCTTTCAATGAGACTATCCTTCATTTGTACAACAGGTATACAAATGCTACTTTTAACAGGAAAAATAACCGATGTTAATTTAGCACTCATTTTATGAGAATAATTCAATCCCAAAGTCTGATTCTGCAATGTTACATATAGGGCATGCTTCATTGTTTTCAGTTCCCCACACTGTGAATGTAATTGCCAATATGGAGAGAAGGTCCTGGACCACATTATGAGATGGAGGTTCTGTCCTTAGCACTTGAGGAAATAAGGAATGCATGGTCATGTGACTTCTTGCAGGTTCTTGAAAATCACTCTCACAATAGAACAGAATCAGTCTTTGATTTCTACCCAGTTTAATGTTTCTCACTAATATTCTATGTAATACGAATAGAAACTTGATGAAAATGTTCCCCAACAAAACTATTTGCTCTTTTGTGTAAATATTCAGTGCAATCCTGCAATAAAGCTTTTTAAAAAACGTTGATGAATTTAAAAAGTATCTTTACATTTACTTCCACTCCATTCATGTATTTAGTATGTAATGATATTATTTCTCTAGAATTAACAATTAGTTTTCCTCTCATAAATATTGACTGGTTTGAGCCCACCACTCTGGGAATTTGAATCCGTCTGCCTACTAATTATCCTGAGAAAATTAGTGAGACTCTGTCCCAATATAAACAATAAACAAACACATGTGGATATATCTTAGTGCCAAGGTCCTCTCGTCAATCCACGGTACCACAAAAATAAAAAATATATATATAGCAGAGCTCCTGAAATGACAGGGATTGAAGCACATCCATATGATAAGTAGATCTATGCTTAGAGATATCACAAAAATTTCTGGGTATGAAATCTTAAAAGAAATGGGTGAGTTATTAAAGGTTATATCTCTGAGCTAGAAAAGGATAGACAAGACAATATAGCTATAACAAAGAAGAATGAGAACATTTTCAAGGAAAAACCAGTGGGTCACGGTCTCAAAACCCATTGGTATTTCAACCTAAAGTAAGGCTATAATTTTTAATGCCAAATTTGGGAAATAAAATGGAAAAGGAGAACTTATACCCATATAAACTAACATACATCAAAGTATTGAATCATTATTCTGCATTTTTGTGTGTGAGGAGATCCCCAAACCTTCAAAGGATAATTCTGCTGTAATAGCATTAGTGAAGATCCATTTTAAAAAATACAAGTCCAAGGCATACTAGCTTCATTTGTATGCTGTGTTTGCAAAATTATTTTCTACCACTGCAATTATTCACTTTTTATCCCATTCCCTCTTCTCTACTGCTGTCATGACATTGCCCAGGATTTGGTACCAAATGCTCAAGGGAAATTAGTATAATTAACCCAGAAGCAAAGGATACTTCCCTACAAAAGAGAGGTGTCAAGTGGCTGACGAGGTGGGAAACCAGTGTTTCTCACCTGACTCATCTTGGAATGTGTTAGACCCTTCAGTTCTTCAGCTCTTCTATTATTGCACCATTAATCCATTCAGAGAGTCCTTAGAGACATGAACTCTGAGCCACAGCTCCTTGATATCATTCTATTTAGGTCTTTTATTTCATTTTGCTTCAGTTTCTGTCCTAAGACTCATGCCTAGGATGCACAAAGTGTTTACCAAATATATTCAAGTATATGAGTATATACTCTGAAGAAGACAAAAACTACGCAATAACCCATGTCCATAGCATTGACAAGGTGACTAAGTAGCATGTCTGGCTTAATCAATAGGTCTTTTCATTGAAGGGCAGTGAGAAGAGCTAAAGAGAAAGAAGCTGCCATTTCACAAAAAGGAATCAACTTACTGGAACACACAGATCAGTCTAGAGGCAATTCTGGTTTTCATGGTCAGAATTATCCCCAGACAGTAGGTAAAAGCTAAAGACTCAGAGTGGTGTTTTCTCTCATACTGCAGTCAACGGTGACAACACTGTTCCTGGGCTCCCTGTGCTTTCACAGTTCCTATTGTAAATGGGAAGAAGGGTAGAGCACTCAATGTGTGCCTTAGTCAATGATGTCTCCATTGGCTTAATGGTCCGGGCACAGGATAGTTTCACTAGGCATGAAATGCTAGGTTACTGTTCACAGGAACAAATGAGAATTCATTGACTAAGTGTTAAGATTACTGTCTGACTTACAATAAGCAACAGGGAATAATCAGTGATCTTGAGTCAGGAGTCCTTGCTACATTTATCTACTTTGCTTCAAACATCTTTCTTTGCTTTCACCTAAAACTTGTTCTCCATCTTGCTGGGCACAAGACACTAACTTACATTTGTCACTAATTCCCCCAGCAGGATATTCCTTTTCTACTTTCATTATTTTTTTCACTTTGGCACACATTTTTATTTTCTATTTGTCCAGAGTCTGTGCAATGCAAAAAGAAACATATTTTGTTTTCTATGAAAAAGGAAACGTGAATGGATATCTGTTCTATTGCATGATACCTGGCATAATCACACAGCCCATTTACCTTTATACATGTACATGATTCAGTTATTTGAATTGTAATGAAAGTTTTGAAAAGATCGATCTGATCCAATTCAATATGAAAAACATTATTTGAAACATGTATTGTCTTTGGGGATGATATAACTCCAGTGTGTGTCAATATTAATTAGTTGGACTGTGAACACTCTGAGGTATTAAAATGAAATGTAGTCCAAAACACAACTTTATGTTAATATTTTCCTTAGAATTTATTTTGGGTATCCTTGTATATAACTTGAAAGATGCAGTCACTGATTCAAGAAAGATACCCAAAGTACATGCGAGATACATTCTGCAATCCTGTGGACCATAAATGTATGTGACTGGAAGAGTTCTCTCTTCATTTTATACCTGATTCCTGTACCCCTTACTATTGGGCAGCCACTGATTTTTTTTGTATTTCATTGTCAGTGCATTTTAGATTTCATCCTCAGTAATTCTGAATATGTTCTGGGTTATGGTAACGCAACAGAGTGTACATAATATCTACTTCTATGGACCTTAATGAACACATCAAGAATTATGTTAATTTTAGAGAAGAAACAATATTTATTGCTTCTAAATGAGTGTCTACTAGCTAAACAAATTGAAGAGTATTTCCTAATTTTATATGAAATTAAAATATTTTACACTAACCATGCAAGTTAAAAATATTTTATCTTTTAGTATTTTAGCACTTTTGAAAGATATTTAAAGTTTTCACTATACTAAGGTAATATTTATAAATTCAAAAATATGACTATAATGTGATTCATTGAAATTTAAACAAATATATACATGAACTAGAATCACTAAATTACAAATATATATAAATATATTATTCACCAGAAGAAAATCATAGGACATAAATTATAGGAAAATTGAAAGGAACTTACTATTGTGATGTTGTCCATTATCCATAGATATTATTTCACTTTTTATTCATTTTTATTGGCACGTTTGCAGTATATAATGTTTACAAGCTTGTGCAAAGTTGCCACATGTACATCACACATCTTAATTTCTTTTTTCATCCCACTCCCCTCCTGACCCTTTCCTACCTCTCGATCTCCTTACTTTGAAAAAGATCTATCTATCTTCATGCTTACTAATATCTATATTTCTTTTCTTGTTATTTATAATTTGGTCTTCTCATGTAAGAGAATGTATACAATATTTAGCTTATGAGTCTGATTTATTTCACTTAACATCATGGTCTCAAGGTTCATCCACTTTGCCACAAATGACTCAGGTCTATTTTTCTTTACAACAATATAGAGCTCTGTTACTTATAATACCACACGGGCTCATTCACTCAGCCAATGAACATACAGAGTACTAAAAAGATTTAGGTATTATGAATTGTGCTATTCTAGCTTTTGAATTTAAATATTAACTTACATTTCTGTGTAGTGATACTTAACATTGTTCTTAAATAAAATACCTTCAAGGTCTTTTTATGTGTAATGTGAAGATATGAACTCACTGCATGAATATATACTACATTACTGAAATAAATATACATAAATATATTAAATAGACGTGATAACCTACAATTATATCCATGCCAATGAATTTTAATTAGGAATTCATTTAGTAAAACGTCATCTATTAAAGTGCAGTGAACATGTGAAGTGAAGTCAATGAAGAAACCCAAGTGGTTGAGAAAGTTTACTCAAAACCCAAGTAGAGAAAGTAAAAAGGAACAGGAAAACAGAAGTAGAAAATAAGGAAGGGGCATTCAGAAAATGAAGCTCATATCTTCCCTATTTAAGTCGTCTGAAAAAATCAGTCTTCACAGAACCAGTAGGCAAAGCCTCAGGATCACACACCCAACTTCAGACAGCCCAGCAGCATCAGCAGCATCCCCAATGGCCGGCCCGTTTTCTGTACTGGTGGCCCTGGTGGTGCTCACCATCATGTCATCATTGTCTCTGGCCTGCAACCTGCCTCAGACTCACAGCCAGGGGATCTCGGGGACCTTGATTCTCCTGGGACAAATGAAGAAAATCTCCACTTTCTCCTGCCTGCCAGACAGACAGGACTTTGGCTTCACCCAGCTGCAGTTTGATGCCAAGCAGAACCAGGAGGCTCAGGCCCTCTCTGTCCTCCATGAGATGACCAGGCAGACCTTCAACCTCTTCACATCAGAGCACTCATCTGCTGCCTGGGACAACAGCCTGCTGGACACCTTCTGCACTGGCCTCCATCAGCAGCTGAATGACCTGCAGGCCTGCCTGACCCAGGAGGCAGGGCTAGAAGAGCTTCTTCTGATGCATGAGGACTCCAGACTGGCGGTGAGGAAATATTTCCACAGGATCGCTGTCTACCTGAAGGAGAAGAGATACAGCCCTTGTGCCTGGGAGGTTGTCAGAGCAGAAATCGTGAGATCTTTCTCTTCATCAGAAAAACTTGCAAGAAAGATGCAGCACTAAGGAGTGAGTCCTGGTTTAACATGCAAATGGTTCTTATCAACTGGATCACACTTTCAAAGTTGTGACACTTGAAGACTCTCATTTAGGCTCTATTCATAACATGATTTATTTGTCCCATGGTTTCAGGAGTACTAGGCAACACTGTGTTCATCTGTTCCTGGAGATGTTCTTCCAAATGACCTTGCAAAGATAAAAGCATCTATCTATTTATCTCCTTTAAGATTTATTTATTTAATTATTTATGATATTATTTATGTTTATACACATAACATCGTGCACTCTGTTAATATAATAAAATGAGTACTTTATATTTACTCAAATTGTCGTTTTGCTTTTTCAATAAGTTGTATCATAAGAAAACATCATCAGTGTGTTTATTCTTTAAATAATACTTCAAGTCTTAGTGTGACAATGAATCAAAGCATGGAAGATAGTCCCAATAACTCATTGCTATAGAACTCAAAGTTTAAGGAAAAACTATCCTCTGGGATGCAATTTCAGCTCACACAACATGGGTGACAATGAGGCCACCTCAGAGTTTGCAGACACTGAGAGATGCTCCAGTATTGACCAATGAGTCACAAAGCACAGGAAACATTCTTCATGGAGGCAGTGCAACCCATGTAATCTTTTTGCTTGTATGTTGTCTAACATAGGGTCTCACAATTCATTTCAGGTTGACATTGATCTCACAGTGCAACCGAGACTGCCCTTGATCTCACAGCCATCCTCTGCTTTAGATTCCTCACCACACATATTCCTCTTTTAATGGCCAATCTTGTTAATAACTGTTCCGACTTAAGACTCTTCCTTTTATTTTAGCATTCTATACACCTTGGTTTTTTTTTATTTAAGAGAAAAAAAGACATATAGAACAAAGACAAAAAGCAAAAGAGACAAACGAATGACTAGAGTAAATACACAACAGTAACATTACAGGTTTACAAAATAGGATAGAAATTTGACAATGGTTGCAATATTGCGTACCATTATCTTCAGAATGGTTGTTTACATTAATACATATAGACATCCAAAATAAATCCAATCATAGGAGTATGAATTGTTTTTTAACCATAATGAACACATTCAGCAATGTGTTCGTTTTAGTCATCTTACATATACATATATACAGATTTATATCTTTTCCTCTTCCTTTCCTTCTTTCCCCATTTTCCCTTCCCAATTACTTTTGCTCTTCGAGCTGTTTTTTACCCTGACCTAGTATTTATTATAGATTTTGGATCATATATATTTTTTCAGTTTCTTACACTAGGGAGACAATATGGTATTTACACATGTGGGTTTGATTTATCTCACTTATGAGTATGGTCTCAAGTCGTGATCATTTACTTATAAAAGTCTCAATGCAATCTTTCTTAATAGCTGAGTAGTACTCCATTGTATAAAAATACCACATCTTTTTTATACAGTCTTTGATTGATGGGCACTCGGGTTGTTTCCAAGATCTGGCTATTACAAATTGGGTTGCTATAAACATGGGTGCACAGATATCACTGTGGTATGATGTTTTCAATTCTTCTGGGAAAATGCCCAGAAGTGGGATAGCTGGGTTGAATGGGATCTCTAATCCTAGCTTCTTGAGGAATCTCCACACTGACTTCCACAGTGGTTGCACCAGTCTACACTCC